>JACVTC010000012.1:1305000-1497500 GCA_016946835.1 Neocallimastix lanati (nom. inval.)
ATTTCCTAATTCCTCTATTACACTATTAATATCAGCTGAATAATCTTTATAATTTTTAAATTGACTATTAGAAGTTGGGAGGGGAAAAAAAATAAAATAAAGATGAAAATGAGTAATATAGAAATTCATTAATTGAATAAATAATAAAAAAAAATAATAATAATAATAATAAAGAAAAATAATTATCAGTTTCAACTATTTCTATTTTAAACTATATATACATATAAACATATTATTGTATATAAATATATTTATTTATTTAAAAATTTACATTTCGGTTATATGTTGTTGATTATCACAAATAACTCCTTTAAATTGACAACAATTAACATAATTGCTATATTCTTGTTTCATATTATTACCCATATATTGCATTACATTGTTAAAAATTGGACAATCATTTGCTATCACATTAGGAATATTTATTCCTAAAAATAAAAAAGATGTCAGAGTTAATTGCAGACAATGTTTTAAAGTCATTTTGGATTATTAATTTAACTTAGTCTTTATTATATTTTATTTTATTTTATTTTATTCTTTTTTTTTTCTTTTCTTTTCTTTTTTTTTTAAAAAAAAAAAAAGAAAATAACTTAAATATTTATTACTATTAAAAAAATAATAATCCTTATATTTTAATATGTTGATTTATAATAATATGTTTTTTTCATGAAAAGATAAGAAATTTATTATTATTAATTATTATTAATTTTTTTTTTTTTTTTTTCTTTATCTTTTTATTATTATATTTTTATTTATTTGATTAAAAATTTAAAAAAAAAAAAAAAAAAAAAATATATATATATATATATTTTAAAATTATTTTTTGGAAAAAAAAAAAAAAAATTTTTTTTTTTATTAATATAAAAAATTAAAAATAATATTAATAATAAAGCTTAATAATTATTAAATTTTTCAATTCTTCAATTTATTCATTTATCAATATTTAACATAAATTAATTTTTTTTTTTTTTTAAAAAATTTTATTATTAATTAATCCTATAAAAGAAATTATTTATTTATTTATTTATTTATTAATTTATTAATTTTTTTATTTATTTAGTCAATTATTATCTATTAATTTATTTATTAATTTATTTATATATTTATTAATATATTTATTAATTTATTTATTATCTATTTATTTATTTATTAATTTATATATTTATTAATATATTAATTATCTATTTATTTATCTATTTATTTATTACTTATTTATTTATTTTATTGTTAATTAATAATGATATTATATTCTCCATATATTATATAATATATTGCAATATAATTCAAATTAATATATATTAATTAATAATACTATAAAAATAATTGCACCATTTTTTTTTCCTTATGAAAAGTTATATTATAATTATTATTCATCGATCATTTAAAAATAATATATAGTTAATATATAATATAATAGTAATGATTAATATATTATTTCATATTGTATTAATTACCAACAATGACTCTATTTAATTTCTGTGTAACAATAATGCTATAAAAGTTTTTATTTAATTAAATTTAGGTTTGCACGGGTTAAATGAAAATTTAATAAAATAAAAAAAAGAAAAAAGGAAAAAAAAAGGAAAAAGAAAATAAAAATAAAAAAAATAAAAAAAGTGTTACAGTAAAGGAAATTTTATTTTCTTTCTCTTTTTTTTTTTTTTTTTTTTTTTATTTATTGGGTTGAAGTATCAACGATAGAAATAAATAGAAATAATAAAAAAAATATTATTTTAATTGTTAAATATTTTTTTCTTTATTTACTGAACTATATAATTATTTTCCATAAATAAATTTATTATATAAAACAATAAAAGAAAAGAAAAAATTTTTTTAAACTGTTCATATATATATATATATATTTTTATCTTAACAACTAATTTAAATATATATATATATATTTATGTTTTTTTTAACTGTTATATTTTTTTACTTTATTTCTTTATAGATAATAAAACTAATAATTAATTTACAATATAATAAATATTGATTAAACTAAAAATATTGATTTTAAAATTCATTTAGAATAGCTTAATACACAATAGTTTATTTATTCTTTACTTTTAAAAAATAATTGTATAACTATCTTCGTATAATACATTCCAGCATAAAAAAATTTTATTGTTAGCTCATTCATTAATTATAAATTAACATTTTGTTTTTATATCACTGAAGATATGTACATATTATATTGATAATAAATAATTATTTTCTCCTTTACAGTAATAAATATACATGTAATACTTATAATCTATATTTAAATATAATGTGATCAAATAATTTTTTTAAATAAGAATCTATACTTATTCTTATTATAATAAAAAAAATTCATTTATATTTAGTTTTATAGAAATAATATTGAAGCATTTATACTATATCCTATATTTATTATTAATAGTTAGGTTTTATATACTTTTTTTTTTTTTTTTTTTACCAATTTATTATATTATCGTAAATATTTACAATTTTTTTTTTTTTAATCAATATATAATAAATAATAATTATTTATAATTATAATAATAATATAATAATAACAATTTTTCATAAAATAAAGTAATTTTTGTTATATTTATAAATTTCTCAAAGAATTAAAATATTAAATCAATTGAACGAATTATAAATAACAATATAATAATTTAAGAATTAAATTAATAAAATCAATATTCATAATTCTAATAATAGTAAATTATTAATATTATTATTAATATTGATGTTATTAATTTATGTTTTTTTTTTTTTTTTTTTTTTTAATTATACATTCTTCATTAAATACATTGGAAACAATTGGAAAAATATACAAATAAAAATTTTTATAATGTTTGAATTAAATTATAATATATATCGAAGAAAATATTCCAAGCTTATAAGAATATTATTTACATATAGTGTAATCCATGATAATAAAATTAGTTATTAAATATTATTATAGATATCTTAATGAATTTCAATTTATTTTATATTTTGTTAAGTATCGATTATATTATATTTGAAGGTTACATTTAAAAAATTTTTTTTCTTCATTCTTTATAAGGAAAAATAAAAAAAAGTCAAAAAGTTGATTGCTTGTGGCAAATCTTTTCCAAAAAAAAAAAAAAAATAAAAAAAAAAATAAAAAATAAAATAAAATAAAAATAATTATTATTTAGATAGTATAAATATATTAGAAACCTTGTTTAAGTATATAATTAAATATATGTAAATTAAAAAAAAAAAAAAAAGATATATATATCGAAGAAAATGATTATGGTTAAATATAGTATATATGGAATATTATTGAATATTACTATATGGAATAGTATTTTTATTATATAATATTATTTTAAATTTTATTAAATATAATTAAATTTTATTAATTTAAAAAATTTTTTTTAATTTTTATTGTAGTGTTAAAAACTGGAATAAAAGAAATAAAAATTATTCTATAAACTTTATATAGAGTTGAAGTGTATTTTAAAATTTGAAAAACAATATAATTAAATTAATATAAATATAAAATTTGTTATAATAGAGTTTACATTTTTTTATTTTTATTTTTTTTTATTTTAATTTTTTTTTACCATTCTAAAAAGTAAATTTAGTAGTAGTAAAAAAAAATATATATATATATATATATATATATAAAAATAAAAATAAATACTTGAATAAGAATAAATAATAAATAAATGAACTTAAAAAATTGACATAATAAATAAAAATTAAAATAATTCAATCTACTATTATATATATAATATATAATATTTTTATGTTTTAATTATTACAAAGAAATATTATTTTAAAGTAAATAATGAATAAAAGAACATTAAACGAAATAAGAAAAGATTTAAGAAATGCAATAAAAACTAGCAATATATTCGAATTTAAACGCTTACTTCAAGAATTTAAAAATTCAGTAAGCGATTTTAAACAGTTGAAGATGGATTTATTAAAATTATCTCTAATATATAATTCCTCCATTGAAATGATAGAAACTGTTCTAATCAATGATAGGTATGAAACGCTGAATTATATATTTGAAATTAATGATAAAAAAAAATTACCACTTTCCTATTCCCTCGAAAATAATAATTTAAAAGTTTCAGATCTTTTAATAAGATATGGTGCTGATATTAATAGTATACCTTATTCAACTTTAGTTTCTATACTTTCTTCGAAAAATTTGAAATATATCATAAATAAAGGTTTAATTATATCACCTCTTTTTTTACGTCAATTAATAAAGAAAAAATTTAATTTCTTTTTAAGGAATATTTTTAAATATAGTATTTTCAATAATACTTTTATCTTAAAATTGCTTTTATTTTATAAAGAAGGAAAACCTTTATCAAATGATGAATTAAAAGGTATAATAAATAAAGAGAAAGGTAAAATAATTTTTGATAAATCTTTATATGATGTAGCATTTAACGTTAATAATTATGAATCATTAGATATTCTCTATGAAAATGACTATAATGAAAAGTCAGTAGTTTTAGATAATATATTTAATACTCTTGATTCATTTGACGAGAATGAAACAATTAAAATTTTAAATAAAATTCATAATGATGAATTAAAATTTAAGTTAAATGAATTGTTAGTAAATAAACAAAAAATATATAAATTAATTGAACAAGGAAAAATTGTTGAACTCAAAGAATTTATAATAGAAAGAAAAATATATCTATATAATTTCAACAATAAATTTGATGAAAATAAAGATATATTAAAAATTACACTCTCAAGTGAGAATGCAACAGTTGAAATGACAGATTTCATAATAAAGCAATGCTTTTACTATGATTTAAATTATATTGTATCTGTCAACAATAATTCAATACCAATATTATTTATTCCAATTTTTAATAATCGTTTAGATTTATTTGATTTTTTAATAAAAAATGGTGCTGATATTAATTTTGAAAATTTTTTAATTAATATATTTCATCGTTATTCCGATAATCCAAAGTATATAAAACATATTTTAAGTAGTGATATCGTAATTAACAAAGAAACAATTATTGCCCTTTTTTCAACGAAAGAAATAAAATTTTTAAAATTATTTCTAAAGTATTACGTATTTAATAACTCCGTTATCTTAAAATTTCTTTGTATTTATAGGAACAAAACATCATTATCTTATTCTAATTTAAAAAATATGATTACTGTTGAAAACAATAAAATAGGTTCAATAATAAGTTCTTTATATAAAATATTATTAGAAAATCATAATTATGAGGCAATAAACATCCTATGTGATTACGATTTTAGAGATAAAAATATTATTAATTGCGATTTCTACCAATTATTAAATAGTAATGAAAATAAATATAGTTGTATAGATGAAATTCAAAATGGATATTTGAGAATACCTGTTGATGAATATTTTTTAAATAATTTAAAGTATGATACAGAAAGAAAAAATGAAATAAAAAAATTAATAAAAGATAATGATTTTAATGGTTTAAAAATTTTTTCTACAATGAATAATTTTTTATTACCATATTATAGTAATAGAACTTTTGATCCATTAGTTTATGCCGTAGAAAATAATGCGTCATATGAAATGATAAAGTTTATCATTCATCAGTATCCATCTTTAAACTATATTGTTAAAGATCATGCAATTAATGAAAATAACTCAATTAATAGTAATGGTAGTAATAATGATAATGGTAATAACGGTAATGAAGATGTAAATATTACTGAAGCAAATGGAAACCATAATGGACGACAATATAGTTTTATTTCTCCATTATTTATAGCGATCGCTAATATGAAATTTGATATTGCCAAATTATTCTTAGAATATGGTGCGAATATAAATTATAGTATTAATTCTATTGATATTGCTCATTTATTATCATTAAAAAATCGTATAAGTCATAGAAATTTAAACTTTTTATTAGAAAATAATTATAGAATTTCTTATAAATTTTTAGCTACATTAATAGAAAATAAAAGGAATAATTTATTAAGAATAATTTTCAAGTATTTTATTTTTAATAACGAATTCATTTTAAAATTATTAACATTATCAAAGAATAAAATTTCGGTATCACAGCAACAATTAATTGATTTAATTAACGAAGAAATTCATCAAATTGGAATTGGATTTTTTTGGTTTAAGGAAGCTATTATATATAATAATGATGAAGCAATAAAAATGTTTATAAATCAGTGTAAGAATGCAAGACGAGAATTTATGCCTTTTGAAGCAAATGAATTACTATTAAATAGTATGCTATTTGAAAATTATTGCTTCATCGACAATTTTTTTAAAACAAATCTTTTTGATTTAAAGAAAATTGATTTAAAATATATGATAGATGCAATAGATGGTCATTTTAATGGTATGAATGATGATGATGATGATGATAATGATGATGATGATGATATTGATGATGATGATGATATTGATGATAATGATGATATTGATGATGATGATGATATTAATGATGATGATGATATTGATGATAATGATGATGATGACGATGATGATGATGACGATGATGATGATGATGACGATGATGATGATGACTATGATGATGATGATGACGATGATGATGATGATAATGACGATGATAATGATGACGATGATGATGATGACGATGATGATGATGATGATGATGATGATGACGATGATGATGATGATAATGACGATGATAATGATGACGATGATGATGACGATGATGATGATGATAATGACGATGATAATGATGACGATGATGATGATGATGACGATGATGATGATGATGATGATGATGAGGAATTTATTATTAATAAATTCAAACCTGATATGTTAAAATTTTTTATTGAAAAATATACCAATTATAAATTATTTAGTTTTAACCAATATAATTTTGAAGATATTATAAATTTCATATTTAAAATTGATGATATTTCAATTGTTAAAGATTTAATTAGACAATGTTTGAAACATCCAACATTTAGTTTTGAATATATAAAATTTGAAAAAGTATTAAATATATTAGTAAATAAAGTAGCTGATATATCTACATTAAAATGGATAATTAATGAATTATTTAAACATCCAACTTTTGATTTTAAAAGATTTAATTACGAAGATTCATTAATTATTATTAATTATCTTCGTGATTCAGAATTATTAAAATATTACGTAGACAAATCTTTAAGCCATGAAAATTTTGATTTTGAAAATATTAGGATGGAAAAAATTTTATTTTTTAATGTTGCTGTAAACAATGATGAATCATTTTTAGAATATTATGTTACGAAATTAATTAATAGTCCAAGATTTAATATGAAATATGTCAATCTGGATGAAATTATAAACACAATTTGTACTTCATCAGATCATAAAATTGACCTTTTAAATTTCATCAATGAATATTTCATTAGTCATTCTACTTTTGATTTTAATAAAGGGGTTAGTATTGAACCTCTTTTAATATCTCTAAGTAGAATTGAAAATGAAAATGATGTTCAATATTTCACAGATAAAATAATCAATCATCCGACATTAGATATTAACAATCCAAGCATCTTAGAAAAAATATTAATCATTTTATGTAAAATTAATAATAAATCCTTTTCTGAATTTATAATAAATAAAATTATTAATTCTGATAAATTCAATCCTGAACAGCTTAAATGTAAAACCATTAATTATGATCGAATAATGTATTTTACAAAACTTCATAATAACACTCATATCCTAACCTTAATAAATCAAATATTTAAAGAATTTTAAAGAAAAATTAATAATAATAAATAATAAATAAATAAATAAATAAATAAATAATAATAATAATAATAATAATAAATAAACATATGTATTTATCAATATATATTTGAGTAGAAAGTATTTAAATTTTCTAATAAATGTTATAATATATATATATATATAATTTTTTTTTTCACAAAAATATATACTTTATCATATAATTATATATATATATATTATAAAAATGAAAATTAGTTATTTATTTTTATTTAATTTATTACATAAATATATATATATATATATATAAAATAATAAGAATAATTAAAAAAAAAAAAATAAAATTAAAATTAAAATTAAAAATTATTATATAAAAATATTTTATATTAACAATAAAAACACTATTTGTTTAATTAATTAATACTATGTCCAGATTTTAAAATAAACGATAAAACAGCTATGATTTATATATAAATGATAGGGTTTTTTAGCATATTACAAACCTAGCTAGTTGAATACATATTTAGCATATATTTAACATATTTAATGTTGTAAGATGTTGTTGTTCAAACTAGCTAAGTTTTGCATAACTAACATATATTCATATACATATATATAAATATATACATCATATACATATATCAACATATGCATGATCGTTCATATAGATATTAACATATGCATAATATGCGATAAACCGAGTATATTGATATGTGTGCGATTTGGGCTGATTATATATACAAATGGATATAGTTGCATAGTTTGATGCATATGTTAATATTTTACGATTATTGTCGTTCATATATATATAAACGATTGTTGCTTTTCATATATGTATAAATGATGATTGTTAATATGCTGATTTTGAATGACTTTGATACTAAAACTAGCTCAAATGTTCATCAACAAACAATGCTAATATTTTTAAAAAGTATTTGTATTTTATTTATATTAAGTATTACTAATAATAAAATATTAATACTTTTATGAAGAATTAATTTTAATTTATTTATTTATTATTATTTTTTTTTTATTAACAATTATAATAAATTAATTAATTATTATTTATTATTAATTAATAATTTTATTTATAAAATTAAAAGTTAAAATATTGTTATAAATATATATATATAAATTATAATTAATCTTAATAAGACATATTTCTTTGTTTATATTTATTATAAAAATTTTTTTTTAGATTTAACAGTTAATAATTGAATTGTGTAATTTTATTTTTTTTTTAAAAAAAAAAAAAAAAAAAAAAAAAAAGTATTCCATTTTATATAAATACTTTAAATATGCAATATATAATTGTATATAATAATTATATATTTATTTTAATTTCTTTCAGTTTATATTAAATATTATTTGTTAATAATTGTTAAATCCATAAATAATTGTAGTCATTATTAAATTTTTATTTTTACTATTATTATATTAATTATGAAAAGGATGCTTTTTTTTTTTTAAGGGATAATTTAGAGTATTGCGAGTATTACTAAACTCATAACAAAACGTGGTTGGGATTTATTCCTTTATAGTTTTTCCCTTACATTAAATATTCTAGGCTTAATTGGAAATGGGCATACAGTGATGTCAAGTCTAACTAACCGTTGGTTCTCACGTTGATCTTTTGGAGGATATTGTGTCGTTACCTCATCTCCGAGATGATTCAAAGATTTCATTGAGAAAGGATGCTCAGCCTTAATTATT
This sequence comes from Neocallimastix lanati (nom. inval.), assembly GCA_016946835.1. Lineage (NCBI taxonomy): Eukaryota > Fungi > Neocallimastigomycota > Neocallimastigomycetes > Neocallimastigales > Neocallimastigaceae > Neocallimastix > Neocallimastix lanati (nom. inval.). The sequence goes on from JACVTC010000012.1 coordinate 1,314,395, forward strand.
CCATTAAAGCAAAAAAAAAAAAAAAAAAAAAAAAAAAAAAAAAAAAAAAAAAAAATAAAAAATAAAAAATAAAACCTCTCAAAATTAACCTTTTCCAAGGGATTTAGAACGAGTCAACGCTTAGATTGTAAGGCAATTAGGGTAAATAATATCTACTTCCGCACATAAATAGGAAAAGTTTTTTTTCTTTTAGAGGTCTTATTGCCCTCTTTCTTTTTATTATTTCTTTGTTTTAGTAAAAAAATAAAAAATAAAAGATAAAAATTTATTTATTTATTTTTTATTTTTTATTTTTTTTTTTTTTTTTTTAAATTCATTTTTATTTAATCTTAATATAATAATAAATATAGTGAAATAATGAACAAGAAAAGATTTTTTTTTTTATATATATATCAATAATATGTCAATAAAAAATTAATATATCAAATCATATATATTGTATTAATTTTTATTAATATGAAATATAGAAAAAACTTAAAAAGTTAAACAAACAAAACAGACAAACAAACAAACAAAAAAAAAAAAAAAAAAATAAAAATATAAAAAGACTAATATTTTTAAAATATATTTTTTTCAAATAATAATATCAATTCTTATATTTATTTATGAATAAAATTTAAATATTATTATGATTTTATGATTATTAAATTATCAATAACTGTTATATTATTATTATTATTATTAATGAAAAAAAATGATATAATCTTTTAAAAAAGAGATAATAATTATTCTTTGTTCTTGTTAATATTGATATTAATATATCATTTTAAGTAATAAAAGTTCTTTTATTATAAAAATTAAATTTAAGATTTATTTTATATTATTTATTTATTTATTTATTTATTTATTTTATTTTATTTTATTTTATTTTATTTTATTTTATTTTTTTATTTATTTTAATTTTTTTATTATTAATATTTATAATACAAAAAAGAAAAAATATATATATTTTTTATAAGAAAAAAGTTATTAAATTTAAATAATACCTATTAAAAAGATTAATAAAAATTATTATCATTTTTTAATATGTAATGATATAAAAAAAAATAAAAAAATTTTTTTTTTTTTCTTTTTATCATTCAAACTATTAGTACTCTATATATTTATTTTTTATATTAATTTAATGATTACATCTGCCAAATTCGGATTGACAACCAGTACCACAGAAGGCATCGCTACTACCACAATAGCCAAATTTACTGCAGCAGTTGTCATTTGGACATACTTTGTAGTAATTATTGAATTTTCCGCATGAACCATCATTACTAATGATAATGGAAGCTGAATTCTTCTTTGTTGTTGTTGTTGTTTTTGTCTTAGTCTTTTTGGTTTTAGTAGTTGTCGTCTTTGTTGTTTTAGTCTTTGTGGTTGTCTTTGTTGTTGTTCTCTTTGTTGTTTTAGTCTTCGTAGTTTTTGTCTTTGTTGTTTTAGTCTTCGTAGTTGTTGTCTTTGTTGTCTTTGTTGTTTTAGTTTTTGTAGTTTTTGTCTTTGTTGTTTTCTTTGTTGTGGTTTTCTTTGTTGTGGTTTTAGTTTGTTTTTCAGTGGTAGTTGTTGATTCCGATGTTTCTTTTGTTTCTGTTGTTTCGTTATTAGTAGTAGTTGTTGAAATACTTGGATGAGAAGTAGTTTTTTCACCATCTATTGGAATATTAATGGTGCTCTCTGTTCTTAAGGTATCAGTTGCTTTTGGATGACTAGTGACATCTGTGGATGTTGGTACCTCTATTGGAATATAATCATAATTATTAACACAATTAGAAGGAGGATTTGTATCACCCAGCCAAGTAATACAAAATTCATTTTTAATTGATTCAGCACGAAGTTTAACCCATTCATAAATACCCCAATTAAGACCGGGTAACTCTTGCTCAAAGTTTTTCAAAAAATCTTTATATCCAAAATCTGGATTTTGATTTTTAATGTATGGACGAGTAAATGAAAAATCCCATTTAACTTCTGGTTCATAACGTTCATAATAGGAGTTAACGACCTCTTGAAATGCCACGGGATTAAATATATGAATAACGATAGAAATTAAGGTTTCTTCAAATCGCTTCTGAAGTTTTGGAGTAGATCCAATAAATTTATCAACTAATGTACGATATTCAGCATCATCGTCAACAATATGCCATTTACGGTTAATCATGGTAGTGTAGGATAATTCTGGGAATTTTTTACCAACTTCATTAATATCTTCAGTTAAACCAACGCCAAATGTTTCATCATGATCTTGCGTAATAAAGTAAAATTTGTAGGAATCAGAGGTTGATTGAGTGGGGTCATCATAAATAGCAAAATTGCTCGTAGTATACCAGTAACCATCCCAATCCCCGGTTAAATATTCCATAGCCATTGCTTTATGGAAGGTATCGATATCGAACCATTTTTTATCAAATTCTGCTAATTCTTGGTCATTGGCAGTATTGAGTTCACTGAGCGCCTTACAGAATTCAATTAGTTGATCAACAGCTTCATCTGATTTTGTATCAAAAACTCCATAATAATTATAATCATCAGGTTTATATTCAAAATCAGCACCGGTAGTTCCATCTAAAACATAGCCAAGAGTTTTTGGGGGACGTATGGTTTCAGTTAATGGATTACCATAGAATTCAGCTTTAATGAAAGAATAGGTAATAACTGATTCTTGTAAAGTGTAAAATCCAACCGGTTTTTTATTATAGTAAACACGTACCATAACAGAATGTAAACTTGGCATTCCAATGGCTTGAATAATATTTCCATAAATAAATTGACGAAGATTAAGAGGATCTTCACTACCATTACGTAATTTTAAAATATATCTACCTTTAATTCCATTAGTACTGGATGAAGAGTCATCCTCATCATCTAACCATAATTGGAACTGAAATTTGGAAAAACTTCTATTTTTCGAGGAGGTTTTAACGTTTTTGAAGGTTTCTACGGAATCCTTTAAATAAAATTTAACATTTTCTAACTTTTTACTTTCATATTTTTTTGGATCATGGAAGAAATTTTCAGCATTAGATCCAGTAATATGAAGTGTTGGAATGTAGGAATCATCAAAAAGAGTAGTTTTACCTATACTTCTATTCCAATGACTTAAATTTGGTGGATGATTAAATGTTTTAAGTGGCTTTATAGTATCCTTTCTTCCATAAAATTCATTATAGGTAACATTTATATTGGAATCAAAAGTACGAACAAAATCTTCTTCTTCATCATCAACGATATAGAAATATTGAAAAGATTCATTTGGAGCGTTTGATACACTGACTCTATATAAAATATCATCACTAGCAATTGGAGATAATTTATATTTGTCACCATCTACAATTTTAACATAAGTTTTTTGACCAAAAGAAATAACATTAAATTCTACCTTTCTACAAAATATATTATATATATTTAATGAAAAAAATAATAAAAATTTTAAAGACATTTTGGATGACTTTAAATATTATTAAAGAAATTAATTTTAAAGTTTTATTTTTTATAAAATTTGTTAAAAAAAAAAAAGAAAAACAAAATATTAATAGTTTTAATTTATATTACAAAATAATGAATTATATTGATATGAAAAAAAAAAAAAAAAAAGTACGACTAAATTGATTTATATATAATTTTTTTTATTATGTATTTATATAATTATATTTTTATATTAATAAAATATAAATTATTTAAAAAAAATAAAATTTTATAAAGTCTAATTGTTTTGTATCATTAACATATTTATTACTATAATTATGTTTATTATTATATCTTTTCTTTCTTTCTTTTTTATGTATTGAATATAATATTTAAATAAAGAAATAAAGAAATATTGCTTTTTTTTTTTTTTTTTTGGTACATAATTAAAAATTTAGATAAATTATTGGATATTCAAGGAAAAAAATAAAAAGATTCTATTAAAATATCATTTTCTTTGTTTTTTTTTAAACAACAAATAATATTTCATTCTTAATTTTTAATTATCAATAATTTACTATTTAATAATATGAAATAAAATTCTTTATTTAATTTTTTATATATATATATAAAATAATGAAAGTTAAATAATTAAATTTTCCTTATATTATTAATATTTATTTTTTTTCTCTTTCTTTTTAATTAAACAAAGAATAATACAATATATTTTTATGAGTTACTTCAATTAATTTATTCGTTATTGATATTTAATAAATATATAAACTTTAATTAATAATAAAAATTAATATATATACAAACATATAAAATTATTACTAATAATAATAATAATAATAATAATAATAATAATAATTAGTTATTAAATATTAGAATATCATTGTGGTACATAATTATTTACCTAAATCACAATATATTTTTATAATAACATAAAATTATGTAAATTGATTTATTTCTATAATCTTATTTCATTAATTTAATTATTATGTTAAATTACTTTTATTTATTTTATACTATTTTAACTTTTTATTATTTTTATTTAGTCTTTAAAAATTAAAAATAAAATTTAAAATTATATATTTTTACCCTTTATTATTCTAATAATTATTTATTATTATATTATTATATTGATATTATTTTAATTATGAGTATAGTCAATAATAAAAAAAAAAATTTATATTTAAAATTATAAAATATTTTATTTAAGTTAAAATTTTTTTTTTTTTTTACAATAAAAGGTTATGTTTTATATTTTAAAATAATTTGATTAATCATTAATATGCTTATTTTTAAAAAAAATATTTAAACATATTTATTTATATATTTCTCATTTCTTTTATTAATATGAATAGCCATAATAATTAATTTAACAAACAAACATTATAAATATATTTTTATATCATTGTATATATATATGTCATTTTGATTTAAAAGAATCGATTTATTTTACCTCTTAATTTCTTATTCTTATTATTATTAAATATATATATAGATATTTTATTTAAAAACGTTAAGTTTTTTTTTTTTGATAATAGAAAAAAAAATAATAAAACTTTATAGGTAGATTAATTATATTAAATTTTTTATCATCAAAAAAAAAAAAAAAAAAAAAAAAAAACTTATTTTATTTAATTCTTTTTTAATGCCTTAAAAAAAAATAAATTTTACAAAAACTTTTCTTAAAAATATTAAATTATATAAATGTTCGCAATTTAAAACTTGGTAATGTCTTTTTTTTTTTTTTTTTTTTTTTTTAATTTTTTTTATAAAGTTTCATATATTACAATAAATTTTATTACAAAAAAAAAAAAAAAACATTTTAAATAAAAAAAAAAATTTTTCTTTTTTAACATATTAATTGATTCAATTGGTAAGGGTTAAAAATCAAATAAATATTTATTAAGAGTTTGCTATAAAATGATAAAGGATTAATAAATTTAATGATAATAAATAATAAAAAAAAAAAAAAAAAAAAAAAAAAAAAAAAACAGGAGTTGCATTTCGGAATATGGCTTATAAATAAAAATTTGGGTCATAAATTAAAGCCCCATATTTTTTTTCTTTTTTTTTTTTTTTTTTTTTTTTTTTAAATAATTGTAAATAAATAATAATAAATATATGGATTAATTTTTTTTTCTCATAAGCACATTATTTATAAACATTATTAAATATTTTATTATTATTTTAACAAAAAGTATTAAAATATTTTTTTTTAAGATGAAATATTGTTAAATATTATTTTAACTAAAAGTATCTAAATATTTTTTTAAAATGAAATAATATTATATTTTATTATTATTTTAACAATTATATTAAAATATGTCTTTAAAATTTAATATTATTAAATATTTTTTCATTATTTTATTATTTATTAAAAATTTAAATATTATTATTTATTTATCAAAAATAATTTAAGCCACTCCAACATTAATATATATAATGATCTATGAAAATAATGCCTATATACTACTAACCCTAAAACAATTAAGAAGGATAATTGAAAAAAAAAAAAAAAAAAAAACTGATAAAAACCTATAGGATTCTTTATGAAGGCTGAACCATTACGAAAGTATCCATGTTATAAAGTTATGCAACCTCTAAATACCACTTATAACAATATTTATATTACGAATGTGAAACATGTTAAATATAAAGTAAATAGCATATGAATAGTGAAGAAATTGATATTACGACTATTACATTATTACTTCTAATGTGTATGAAGATTATATATTAATAGATTACATAAAAATTTATTATTAATATATACAAAACTAAATAAAATATTTTTTGTTATTTGCTTGAAATGTATATTATGAATGACTAAAATTCACTTTTTCATTTTAAGGGTCGTTATAAAATAATAATAGTTCTAAGATAATAATAATAAAAAAAAATTTAAAAAATAAAAAAGAATAAGAGTAAAAAGAAGAATAAGAATTAAAAGAAAAATAAAAATTAGAATAAAAATTATTTGAGTAAATAAATTTGAAAATATTCTTGATAAAAAAAAAAGTAATATCGAATATACTGTTTTATTAAATAATATAATCTCTAATTAATTTATATCTTATTAAAAGAAAAATATTTTGAAAATAATTATAAAAATTAATGGTTTAATTTTTATAAAAAAAAAAAAAACCCACAATTATTCACTTAATATTTGATATTTATTTATTTATTATTATTTTTTTATTACAGTTGCAATTATTGCAAACTTAAACTTTATTTTTTTATTCATTTGTTTTCCATGAATTTTTTTTTTTTTAAAAAAAAAATCACATTTAATAAAAAATTAAATATTATTTTCTAATTAAAACATAATAATATTTTAAAAAATAATATGAAATAAAATGTAATATTCAAATTGTAAAGTGTATAAATAAATTTAGAAAAAGGTTCATATCCAACGAACCTCACCTTCATATTATAAGATTTCTGTTTAAAGGGAATCCTTATTCTGAATTAAGGTTTGAATTGACTATCTGAAAGAAGATATAGTTCTATTCTTCAGAGGCATTGGCCCCTGAAAGCCTGTCTTACTGCATTTTCAGCTTTGACACTCTATTTGATACAAAAATACTTTAAAAATGGATGAGTTAAAAAATTTTACAAATAAATATATATGTATATTTATATAAAGAAACTAACGAATTTATGAGTTTCTAATTTCTTTATAAGATTTATTAAAATTTTTACGTTTCTATTGAATTGAAGAAATTAGTAAACTATTAAAAGAATTTTTTTTATTTACATGATATGTTAAAAATATTATGGATAATGTATCTTTAGAAATTATAGAATTTTTTTTTCTATTAAAAGGACTATATAAAGATAATTATAAAAATAGTGAGTATTTTTAAACAGTAAATATAGAATCAATTTTGAATAGCTATGTATAATGATGATTTTAGATAGTCAACCATTTGCTATTAGTAAATACAGATTTAAACAATAAATATTATAAATCTAATATGATTATCTCATTAAAAATATTAAAATTAATAATTATTACTATTATTATTGCTATTTGAAAAATATTACATATTCAGATAAAAAAAAAAAGAAACAAAAATGATTGAAAAAAATAATAATTTATTAATTTAAGAAAGTAAATACTTTTAGTAAATTAAACAATTAAATAAATAATAAAAAAAGGATTCAAAAAATCGTTCCTTAAAACTTATTGAAATATTCATAATTTTTATTATTTTTAAATATAGATTTATATTACAACAAAAATGTATATATTTAGTAATATTTAATATAAAATATTAATAAGAGAACAATATAAAAGATAAAGAATTATACTTAATTAATATCTAGAAAAGATTTAATTTGTATTAAGAAATAAATAATATTATATATCAATGAATATATAATAAATATATATCTTTTGTATTTTACTTGTACATTATATATAATGATTATATATGTATATATACATTTATTTCTTATATGTTAAATTATAAAATTTTAAAATGGGGTTCTTTAAAATAAAATTTTTATAATAATAATTGTAATAATAATAAATTTTTTATTATAATAATTGTAATAATAAATAAAATTATTTTATATATATATATATTTTTTTATAAAAAATTAAAAATACCTTTATAATTGTTAATTAAAATTAATATAAAATATAATTACAATAAATATCAAATATAATAATTATTATAGAAAAAGAATTATTAAATAATATATGTTTTTTAATTATTTATAAAAAACGAGGTAAAAAAAATTATTATTAAATTAAAAAGATAAAATTTAATTTATTTTTTTAATATAAATAAAGTTTTGATTTTTTTAATATAAAAACATTATTTTATTTACTAAAAATTAATTTAAATCTCTTCAATAAAACTTGATAAATATTGGTACATAATTTTGTTTTTATTTGTTTTTTATTATTTTTAGGGGAAACAATAATAAATGAAAAAAAAATTAAACTTTATATACAATCTATAGTAACCATATAATATTAATTCATTATTATTAAAATCAAAAAATAAATAAATAAATAAATAAACGTATAAAATTTTTAATTTATAATGATATATTAAATTATAAAACAAATAGAAAATTAAAAAATGTTGTATATAATGGAATATTGTAACAACACAGAAATTGGAAAATTTTTGTTTTTTGTAATATACTTATTCTTTCTTGAATTAACATAATGTGATTGATACTTTTCATTAATAAAATGTGAATATAATTATTATAATAAATATTAACTGATTAATTTTTGGTTTTGAAATTATTATTAAGATTATATAATTAATAATTTAATAAATCACTAAATTATTAATTATTAATTTGCTTTTTTTTTTATAGCAATGTATATATTTTTTATAATTATTCAATAAATCAATAATAGATGAATATATGCATCTATTTTTTTAATAAATAATTAAAATAATGAATTATAATATTTAACATTAAATAAAGTGTTATTTTATATCTTTTAATATCTTTTTTCAATTGTTTAAATAACCAATAATACTAATATTTTTCCTATAAAAAATATACCAATTAAATGGAAGTTATATTTTAATATTTAAATTAAAAAGATATTTTTAAATTCATAATTAATTAATATTAATTTATATAATTTATATTTTATTTTATTTTATTTTTTTTTTATTTTTTATTTATAAATATTAAATATTAATTAATTTTATATTTTTCTTTTTGATTTGTAATAATATCTTAATAAAATTTGGTTAATTTTTTTTTTTATTTTTCATTTTTCATTTTTTATTTTATTTTATCTTTTTTTTTTTTCCATTGTTTTTTTCCAAAATTTTGTAATTTTCTATTTAACTATATATAGGAATGCATCCTATTATTTTTTTTATACAATCCTTTTATATACATTTATATACATCTATATATTTATTGTATAAAGTATGAACTATAATGATAAAATTTAATATATTTTTAATATACAATATACACAATAATTTATTTGCATTGGTGCATATTGAATTTTTTAGTATTTTTTTTTTTTTTTTTTTTTTTTTTTTTTTTTACATTTATCATGAAATACATAATTTAAATGTATCAAAAATTATTAATATATACACATATTGTATTGATTTTTTTTATTTATTATAACTTTTAAGTAACTATTAATATTAAGATATTAAAAAAAAAAAAAAAGAAAAAAAGCTTGAATTAAAACCTCCTTAAATAAAACAATATTAGGGAGACTTATAATTATTTAATATTTTCATTAGTTTTAAAATATTCATGTTATATGATAAAAAATAAAAGATATTTTAAATTTTTTTAATAATAAAATATATTTATGTATTTTTATGTAGAAAAACATTATTTATCAAATATAGAAATATTAACTAATTAATGTTCAATTGCAAATAATAAATTATTATATGTATTTAAAAAAGTTAATTAATGAAATATATATTTTAGAAATAAAAAAAAATATATTATTATAAAATAATAATTTACTTAAATATAATATTATATAGGAAAAAGAGCTAATTATATGAAATAATATAATGTGATATTAAATTTTGAACTGATTAAAACTTAAAATAAAATAATTTAATAATATTGATATTATTAATGTTTTTAAGTATTATGTATATATATATACATTGTAGAGAAAGCTAATTAATTGTTATTATTATCTCTTATGTATGTGTAAAGAAAAAAAGAAAAGTTTCTTTATTATAAATACAAACTTTAATTCTATAAAAAAAAAAAGCCCTCTTTAAAGAATAATTGTATCATTATAATTAAAATATTAATATATATAAATATATTATCATATATATTATTTTATTATATATATAAACTCCAGATTCTTTTTTAATATGATGATAAAATAATTGTAATTACATATATAAATTTATTAATTCCAAAAAACAATAAATAATAAGAAAGGAAATTTGTCATTATATTTTTAATGAAAATCATATATGTATATCAAATTCTAACTGTTTAATATTTACTTAACGTTAATTGAAAAAAAAAAAAATTTTAAACACAATATTTAATAGAAAATATTTTAATAAATATTAATTGAAATTTATATTGGAATAAATTTATGTATTATTATAATTATTAATTAATCAAGAAAGATATATATAATTTTAATTTTATTTAACTTTATATTAATAAAACTCTAATAAATTCATTAGAAATAATTATAATTACAACAAAAAATTATAAATATATAGAATTAAATATTATATTGAGTTTAACTATATTATTTAATAGAATATATAATTAATATTTTTATACTTAAAACATTAATTTTTCGATAACTTTTATTATTTATTATACTTTCTGAAGTAAAAAAATTTAATTATATATTTTAATTACTTATTGAATATTTAATATACCATTTTTTGGTAATTTGTAAAGCAAAGGATAATGTATATATAAATATATATATATATAATATAAAATATAAATTATATTTATTAAAAAAATAGCATTACCAAATATTATTTATTCATTGTTTAATATCAAAATAAATAAAAATAAAGTTGATTCATTTTTATTATTAAATATGATTAAATATTAATTATATAAGTTTAATTATTAAATTATAATTATAATAATATTAACATTTTTCTAATTTTACAATAAAAAATTTTTGATATTAATATTAGTAATTTATACAATATAATTTTAAAAAATTATAATATATAATTTCTAAATATACATTAAATATATAATTATTTATCAAAAAATTAATAATAAAAATAAATTTATAAAATAAATGTTTTATTTTATTATATTTATTGTTTTTTAAATAAATATATTTGTAATATATTATATTATATTAAATAAAATTATGAAATAAATTATACTTTTTTGATTTTCAATTTAATGATGTATTTAAATAGATTTGTAAATTAAAAGATATATATATTTTTTAATTTTATTATTTTTTATTAAAAAAAAAAGTATAAAAAGAGTACATTTTCTCATCAAATTTATATTTTCAAAATTAAATATTTTTTAATTTTATTTATATAATTAAAAAATTATAATTGTTCGCCGGAACGAACTTTTATTTAAAAGAGAAAAAAAAAATAATTTAATTATTATAGAATAATAATATTAATTATCTTTTAATAAAAGGAAAAATTTATTTAATTAAAAAAAGATGCCTTCCATTAGATCTGCTCTTGCTGCTCTTGGTATTTCTGCCGTTATGGCTGCTCCAATGACTAAGCGTGCTTCCGATGAATACGGTAATCGTGTTACTGAACTTTACAACAAAGTAACTGGTAATGGTTCTTACAGTTCTGAATATTTCTCAGCTGAAAAGGTTCCATACCACTCCGTTGAAACTCTTATGGTTGAAGCTCCAGATCATGGTCATGAATCTGTATCTGAAACTTTCTCTTTCTGGATTTGGTTAGAAGCCGTTAATGGTAAGATTACCGGTAACTACGATGGTGTTGAAGAAGCTTGGAGTTACTTAGAAAAGCACATTATTCCAGATAGCAAGAATCAACCAGGTAACAGTAGATACAATCCATCTTCTCCAGCTACTTATGCTGCTGAACATGATGATATTGATGGTTATCCATCACAACTTGTCTTCCAAGATGGTATTGTTGGAGAAGATCCAATTGCTAAAGAACTTCAACAAGCCTATGGTAATTGGGATATTTACATTATGCACTGGATCATTGATGGTGATAACTGGTATGGATATGGTCAACAAGGAGATGGTAAGACTAAGCCATCTTTCATTAACACCTTCCAACGTGGTCCTTCCGAATCTACTTGGAAGACTGTTCCACATCCATGTTGGGAATCCATGAAGTGGGGTGGTTCTAACGGTTTCTTAGATCTTTTCACCATTGATAATTCTTATGCTAAGCAATGGAGATACACTGCAGCTCCAGATGCTGATGCTCGTGCCATTCAAGCTGCTTACTTCGCTTACATTTGGGCTGAAGAAGATGGAGTTAACCTTTCATCTGTTGCTTCTAAAGCTGCTAAGCTTGGTGATTACTTACGTTATGCTCAATACGATAAGTACTTCAAGAAGGTAGGTAACTGTGTTGGTTATCAACAATGTCAAGCTGGTCGTGGTAAGAATTCAGCTCACTACCTTATTTCATGGTACTTCGCTTGGGGTGGAGGTTTACAAGGAGATTGGGCTTGGAGAATTGGTTCATCTCACACTCACACTGGTTACCAAAATCCATTAGCCGCTTGGGTTCTTTCTACTCAATCTGCTTTCAAGCCAAAGTCTTCTACTGGTGCTAAGGATTGGGCTACTTCTCTTGACCGTCAATTAGAATTATTCAGATGGTTACAATCAGCTGAAGGTTGTATTGCTGGTGGAGCCACTAACTCATGGCAAGGTTCTTATGCTCAACCATCCAGTGATATCACATCTTTCTATGGTATGTGGTATGATTGGCAACCAGTTTACCACGATCCACCATCCAACAACTGGACTGGTATGCAAGGTTGGGGTATGGAACGTGTTTGTTCTCTCTACTACCTTTCTGGTAATGAAAAGGCTGGAAAGATTTGTCAAGAATGGGCCAAATGGGTTAAAAACACTACTCGTGTCAGTGGTGGTGAAGTTGTCCATGCTACTAACTTAGAATGGTCAGGTAATCCAGATGAATGGAATTCTTCCAACTTCAACAAGTCTAACCTTAACCGTTCCCTTCATGGTACTGTCTCTTCTGATGGTATTGATATTGGTACCATTGCTTCTATTATCAAGGGATTAATGTGGGTTTCTATGAAGGATGGAGATCAAGAAGGTATTAATCTTTCTATTGATGTTATGGATGCCATTGAAAACTACAAGGATGATCTTGGTTATGGTACTACCGAAGCTCGTGGTGATTACGATAAATTCGGAGGAGAAGTTTACATTCCAAGAGGATGGAGTGGTAAGAATGCTCAAGGTGCTAACATTAGAAATGGAGTTACTTTCATTGATATTCGTCCAAAGTATAAGCAAGATCCAGATTGGGAACAAGTTGAAGCTTACCTTAATGGAGGAGAACCACCAGTTTTCACTTATCACAGATTCTGGGCTCAAACTGAAATTGCTGTTGCTAATGGTCTTATTTCTATTTATGATTTAAAGAAAGATGGTCCATCTCCAATTCCAATTGATGGTGAACTTACTGAATGTCCAGCTTCAATTACCAACCAAGGATATGCTTGCTGTGCTGTTGGTTGTGAAGTTGTTTACACTGATAATGATGGTGAATGGGGAGTTGAAAACAATGAATGGTGTGGATGTGGTAAAGCACCAGCTCCAAAGCCAAAATGTTCTAGTGCTATTCTTGCTCAAGGATATTCATGCTGTTCTTCATGTGGTACCGTTTACTACACCGATGCTGATGGTGACTGGGGTGTTGAAAACAATGACTGGTGTGGTATGCCAACCAAATGTTAAGATAATAAGTTTTTAAAGTTATTCTTGAAATATAAATAAAATTATAAAATTACAAATTATTTTAAAAATGTAAAAAAAATTAAAAATATTAAAAATGAAAAAAATAATTTTAATATCAAAAATTTATATTAAAATTATATATTGATTAATATATATCTATTTTTTTTATAAAAGAATTTAGATAAATAATATCAATAAAATAAATACTAGTAAAAAAAAATTAATGAAAATTAAATAAAAGTAAATTACAAAAAATATATAATAAATTAAAGATAATAACAAAAAAAGAATTAGTTCAATATTAAATTAAAATGTAGTTTAATAATGAATAAATAAAAAAAAAGAATTAATAAAAATAAATATAAATTTGTTTTATTTTTTATATGTAATTGTGTTTATATTTAAAAGTGATTTTAAGAATTAATCGTGTTAATAATAAGGTAATAAAATATAGTAATATTTTATATAAATATGTTTTTAATTTTGAGATGAAGTAATATATAAAAATATATTATTGTTATTAGTAAATAAATGAAATAATTTTAAAACTGATTATTCTTAAAAATTATAATCCAAATTTACAATAGAAAACATGTATTTATATTAAATAAATTAAAAAATAAATATAGTTTAAGTTGTTGTAACATTAATAATAATTATGGTAATTAAAGTAAAAAAAATATTGAAATAAATTAAAAAAAAAAAAGTGTAAAGCTATATATCTTATATAATTTGTATATTAACTTGATTATTATATATTCTAAAAATACATGGTATATCTTTACCATTAAATTAGTATTAAAATTTTATCTTTAATGAATTAAATAATTATGAGTAATAGAGTATTTATATATTTTATAATACAAAATTTACAATATATTTTTATTATATCGTATTAGTCTATTTATATATAAAAATATATTTTTTTTAATAATTATTAATTTTTAATGATGAAATTTAATTTAATTTATATTCTCTTTTTGTGTATGTAATATTTTTTCTGTTATAGTTTTAATGTAATTTCGTCTATTAGTATAGCTTAATATAATGAATATGATAAAAAAAAAATTAGAAAATAAAAATATTATTAAATTTTTTTATCTTAAAAAAAAAAATTAGAAAATAAAAATATTATTAAATTTTTTTATCTTTAAAAAAAAAATTAATTATTTGAAATAAAAATTTAAAAAATATATATATATTTTTTTTTATAAAAAAACCTTTTACAAAATAATAATAATAATAATAATAAAATAATTAACTTTAATTACTTTAATAAAGTATTAATTTCTCAAGTATCAATAAAAAATAATATACATATATATATATATATTTTTTTTTTAAATTTTATAATCCTATATATAAGATATAATATATAATATATTATTATAATTTACTTATCATTTTTTTTAACATATAAAAAGGGAAATATTTTTTATATAAAAAATTAATTATTTAAATTATATTAATTTTAAATTTTTTTTTTTTTTAATCGTAATCCATTTATAATTAATAAAATACAAAATAAGCAATTATTAATAGTTGTCTTTTTTTTTTTTTTTATGTTGTGGGTTTGCTTCATTTTTTTTTTATTTCATTAAATTTATTTTAAATAATATATATATATATTATTATAAAATAGAAAAAACTAAAAAATTTTATCAATAAAGTTCATTTAATATATTCATAATACTATAATGTTACAGTTTAAATATTTTAAATATTTCTTTTTTTTATTTTATTTAATTTATTTCCTTTTATTTATTTATTTATTTATTTATTTATTTTAAATGAAAAAAAAAATTTGATATTTTTCTCAATTATTGGGAGAAATTTACATTAAAAATTATATATTATATAAATTATTATAATATTAATCATTTAGCATTACTAATAACAATATTATTATAAATTTTAATTTAAATTTCCGCAATATTCAACATTATCAATACTAATTTAAATACCCGCATTTTTATTATCAATATAAATTCAAATTTCCGCAATACATCAACTGTGATTATTAATAATTTATGACATTAGGATTAACAATATTACTGATTATCTATCTTAAATGGCTCATACAATTATTAATTTTTTTTTAATGATAAATTAATTTCTATTTGTTTAATGTATAAAAATGATACAATATTGTTAATGTTCCAAAATTATGTATAAAAATTTAAAATAATAAAAAATAATTAAAATAACAATAACAATAATATAACTGGGTAATTTTATATTAAATATATATATTGTATGTATATTGTATATATATATATTGATATATTTTTTTTGTATATAAAAATATTTCATATAAACATTCCTTTTACCTGATTTTACTTTTTGTTCTATATTATCTAATGAATAAACTTTAAAAATAAACATTTTTTTTAAATGTAAAAACAATATATATTAACTAGAATTTTTTTTGAGAATATAATTAATTTTCTTTTTTTTTCTTTTCTTTATTCAATCTTCTAATTTCCATTTTTCTAAATGAAGTAATGTGCCCATTTTTTTTTAATATAACATAAATTAAATATTAATTTATTAATTATAGGGTTCTTAAATAATAATAATAAAAAAAAAAAAAAAAAAAGAACCATTATTATTATTATTATTATTATTATTATTATTTTGGGATATTATAGTAAATATAGTTATGTTTTTGTTATACTATTTATTTTAAATAAATGTATTTAAATATGAAATTATTTAAATATATAGTTTATTTTAGATATAAAAAATTTTATTACATCATTAGTTACATTTAAAACAATATTTATTATTATTAAAATTAAAAATATTAAAGAATTTAAAAAAACTTTTTAATTTTAAATATGGGATACTGAAAATTTAAAAATTTTTTAATTAAACTTTTACTGTAATGCCTTATTTTTCATTTTCAAAAGATAAATTTATGTTTTTAATAATATTATGTTAATGACATCATCTTTTATACCATTTTTTGTTTTATTATTATTAATATTATTATTAGACTATGTATATAACTTTATATCGTTGGAATAATGGAATAATATTATAAATATTTTTTAAAAATAAAAAATATAAAAATTAAGATTACAATTATGTAATATTTTAATTAATATTCTTTAATAATTTTAATCCAAATAAAATTTTTTATTAATAAAGAAAAAATATTATATATATATGGTATATTTGTCTAATTTCTAATTTCTTTACAGAATTAAAATTTAATTAATTTACTTTTATAAATTTTTAGTATTTAAGGTAACAAGTAAAATATATATATATATATATATTAAAAAAAGTGAAATAAAGAATTTTTTTAATTTTTTTTTTTTTGAGAAATTTTTTGGTTATAATTAATAAGGATTAATATAACCAAATTATTAATATTATACAATTTTTTGGGAATATTTGTATATACTTTAAACTTTTAATATTATATATATCCAAAAAAAAGGAACCAAAAAAGGATATTAATTTAATATTATTATTAGAATTATGATAATTAAATAATATTCTTATAATAATCTTAATTATATAAAACTTCTTAATTATTTTAAATAAAATTATTTTTTATTTGTGAAATAATATTAATTATTATAATTATTATTTTACTATTTATTATTTTAATTATTTAAAATTATTATATGATTAAATGATTATTATTTATCTTATTAATTGATATGTCTAGTATTTCATTGGAAAGATTTTAATTATGACTATTTTAACTAATATACATAAATTCATCATATATGTTGAAAAATACAAAAAAAAAAGTTTATTTATATATATTTATTTTTTAATATATTTTTTAATTAATAAAGTTATATTTTAATTCTATATGTATATTAAATACATATATATTTTAATTACTTTTTCTTTTTATATACATAATAATATATATATTAATTATATTTTTTTCTTTTTATATACAAAATACCAAATATTATTGATATTTTTCAATTGTATATATTGTAATATATTCAAATATAAATAAAAGTTTACTATTATATTAAGAACAAGTTAATATATTTATATTAAATTCTATTTACTAAATATTAAATAATAATTAATAAAATTTTAATTAACATTAATTAATTGAAAAATTGTTTACTTAATTAAACAAATATTTTAATAATGGAACATTTTTCATTAAATTGAGAAAAATATAAATTATAATAAATATATTATATAATTTTAATATATAATATATTAAAAATAAAAAATAAAAATAAAAATTAAAAAAATTCTATATTTATTTATTAATAAAGATAATATATAATAATAAATATTATTATTATATTAAATTATTTATTAATAATAGAAGAAGTAAATTGATTAAATCAAAACATGTAATATTCATATTAATATTTAATAATTATTTAAATATATTTTTAGTTTTTTATTAAAAAATGTTAACAAAAATAAAATAATTATTTCATTTATTCAAATAAACAAATTTTACATGTATTTGCTTTTTGGTTATTCTAATTGTATATAGTTTATTTATAAATTACAAATTATTGTAATAATTTATTTATATATTTATTCAAAAAAAAAAAAAAAAAGTATATAAACTTTTATATTTTCTTGAAATTTTTTATTTCATAATTTATCAATTAAAAAAATAAATATTTTTTAAATATTATTTTTATTTTTGAGAAATATATTTTGTTCGCAGGAACGAACTTTTGAAAACTATTTTTTGAATTAAAAATCAGTTTTTTTTTTCTATTATAAATAATTTATAACTTTCTTTTTTTTTTTTTTGGAAATTATTTATTACAATTTTTGATTGTTAAATTAAAAAAAAAGGATGCCTTCCATTAGATCTGCTCTTGCTGCTCTCGGTGTTTCTGCCGTTATGGCTGCTCCAATGACTAAGCGTGCTTCCGATGAATACGGTAATCGTGTTACTGAACTTTACAACAAAGTAACTGGTAATGGTTCTTACAGTTCTGAATATTTCTCAGCTGAAAAGGTTCCATATCACTCCGTTGAAACTCTTATGGTTGAAGCTCCAGATCATGGTCATGAATCTGTATCTGAAACTTTCTCTTTCTGGATTTGGTTAGAAGCCGTTAATGGTAAGATTACCGGTAACTACGATGGTGTTGAAGAAGCTTGGAGTTACTTAGAAAAGCACATCATTCCAGATAGCAAGAATCAACCAGGTAACAGTAGATACAATCCATCTTCTCCAGCTACTTATGCTGCTGAACATGATGATATTGATGGTTATCCATCACAACTTGTCTTCCAAGATGGTATTGTTGGAGAAGATCCAATTGCTAAAGAACTTCAACAAGCCTATGGTAACTGGGATATTTACATTATGCACTGGATCATTGATGGTGATAACTGGTATGGATATGGTCAACAAGGAGATGGTAAGACTAAGCCATCTTTCATTAACACCTTCCAACGTGGTCCTTCCGAATCTACTTGGAAGACTGTTCCACATCCATGTTGGGAATCCATGAAGTGGGGTGGTTCCAACGGTTTCTTAGATCTTTTCACCATTGATAATTCTTATGCTAAGCAATGGAGATACACTGCAGCTCCAGATGCTGATGCTCGTGCCATTCAAGCTGCTTACTTCGCTTACATTTGGGCTGAAGAAGATGGAGTTAACCTTTCATCTGTTGCTTCTAAAGCTGCTAAGCTTGGTGATTACTTACGTTATGCTCAATACGATAAGTACTTCAAGAAGGTAGGTAATTGTGTTGGTTATCAACAATGTCAAGCTGGTCGTGGTAAGAATTCAGCTCACTATCTTATTTCATGGTACTTCGCTTGGGGTGGAGGTTTACAAGGAGATTGGGCTTGGAGAATTGGTTCATCTCACACTCACACTGGTTACCAAAATCCATTAGCCGCTTGGGTTCTTTCTACTCAATCTGCTTTCAAGCCAAAGTCTTCTACTGGTGCTAAGGATTGGGCTACTTCTCTTGACCGTCAATTAGAATTATTCAGATGGTTACAATCAGCTGAAGGTTGTATTGCTGGTGGAGCCACTAACTCATGGCAAGGTTCTTACGCTCAACCATCCAGTGATATCACATCCTTCTATGGTATGTGGTATGATTGGCAACCAGTTTACCACGATCCACCATCCAACAACTGGACTGGTATGCAAGGTTGGGGTATGGAACGTGTTTGTTCTCTCTACTACCTTTCTGGTAATGAAAAGGCTGGAAAGATTTGTCAAGAATGGGCCAAATGGGTTAAGAACACTACTCGTGTCAGTGGTGGTGAAGTTGTCCATGCTACTAACTTAGAATGGTCAGGTAATCCAGATGAATGGAATTCTTCCAACTTCAACAAATCTAACCTTAACCGTTCCCTTCACGGTACTGTTTCTTCTGATGGTATTGATATTGGTACCATTGCTTCTATTATCAAGGGATTAATGTGGGTTTCTATGAAGGATGGAGATCAAGAAGGTATTAATCTTTCTATTGATGTTATGGATGCCATTGAAAACTACAAGGATGATCTTGGTTATGGTACTACCGAAGCTCGTGGTGATTACGATAAATTCGGAGGAGAAGTTTACATTCCAAGAGGATGGAGTGGTAAGAATGCTCAAGGTGCTAACATTAGAAATGGAGTTACTTTCATTGATATTCGTCCAAAATATAAGCAAGATCCAGATTGGGAACAAGTTGAAGCTTACCTTAATGGAGGAGAACCACCAGTTTTCACTTATCACAGATTCTGGGCTCAAACTGAAATTGCTGTTGCTAATGGTCTTATTTCTATTTATGATTTAAAGAAAGATGGTCCATCAATTCCAATTGATGGTGAACTTACTGAATGTCCAGCTTCAATTACCAACCAAGGATATGCTTGCTGTGCTGTTGGTTGTGAAGTTGTTTACACTGATAATGATGGTGAATGGGGAGTTGAAAACAATGAATGGTGTGGATGTGGTAAAGCACCAGCTCCAAAGCCAAAATGTTCTAGTGCTATTCTTGCTCAAGGATATTCATGCTGTTCTTCATGTGGTACCGTTTACTACACCGATGCTGATGGTGACTGGGGTGTTGAAAACAATGACTGGTGTGGTATGCCAACTAAATGTTAAGCTTTACAATTTTTCCAAATTTAAGAAATTGAAAATATAAAAATTTTGAAAAAAGAAAAAGTTTTATTTGATAATAAAATTTAGAAATATTTTTTTATGCTTTTAAAAAATATTTTTCAAGATAATATTTAGAACATGAAAAATTTATTTAATATATATTATGATTATTTTAATTTTTTAATCGTAATTATTAAAAAATTAAAAAAATAAATTAAAAAAAACACCAATATTTTTTTTTAAAAATTAAAACAATTTATTAATACTTCAATCTTTTTTTTTTAAATAAAAAAAAAAACAAATCAATTAATTAAAAAATTAAACAAAAAAGAATCTTTACTAATGAATACAAAAATTATATTTTCTTTTTATCTTTGTTTGATACAAAGAAAAAGAAATAAAAAATTTTATATTTTAAATATTTGTAAAAAGAGTATTTAAAATATATTTTATAAAAAATAATAGTCGATCTATAAAAATAGATGGCATTTTAAAAAAAAAAATTAAAATTTAAGATTAAATCAATTGAAATAATAATAAAGAATCAAACTATAAAATAATATTAAAAATAAAATATTTTTTTTTAAAAAAATATAAATGAAATATGAAACTTTATTGTTTTGTTATATTTTTTCAAATATTATATGATGAAATATTTAAAATTTATATATATAAATAGAATATGTATAATTTTGAAAATTAGTAATATATAATTTATTATTAAAATAAGTATTAATTATATGATAAATAATTTTATAATTATTTTGTAAAATGGATTAAATTTATTATTTAAAAAATGAAAATTGGAAATTGTATTCTACATAAAAAAATTGAAGATATTAAAAATAATTCTGTATTTATAAATAATTATTCAAATATGGATTGGAAAAATGAATTTAATATATCAAAAAAATTTTACTTTGTAATAATAATAAGAATTTTATTAATATTTCTATTATCATTTCTATTAAAAAGATTTAAATACAAAAAATTTCTGAAACAAATTTACTTTTGAAAATATATATTTATTATTTGAAATCAAAAATTACAATATTAAAAATTGTTAAAAAAAAAATCGTAACTAATTATATTTCTACGAGTTATTTTGAGAATAACTTAGTTTAATATGAAGGATTTATATTAGTAATAGTAAAGAATATACATATATTCATTAATGAAATTCTTTAATAACTAAATAACAATAACAACAACATATGTATATATATATAAATTTATATTTTTTTTTTATTTTTTTATTTTTAAATCTTAAATAAACTCATGATATAAATTACAAATTTTCAATATTTTTATTTAAAATATTTCTTCTTTATGATAAAAATATCATCTTTCTTTCTAATTAACTTTTTTCTTCTCAAAATAATGCATGCTCTTTGATATACAATCTAATAATAACGTACATTTTGGAATTGGTCAAAGGTATTCTTCATTTCTCGTTTTACTTAAATTTATATATTATAGATGAATTGAATTAGATATTTATTATATAATTCAAATGTCAAAATTATTTACTATTATTATTAATTATTATTAATAAAATAATATTAATTTTTTTTAATTATTGTTTAACTATTTATTATTTTTTAATTATTAAATTTTATTAAAATTATTACTATTCTATCATAATAATTATTAATATGACTAGAATTTCATTGGATAGATTTTAATTATGACCATTTTTAATGAATAATATATATAAATTCATCATAATAAATGTGAAAGATACAAAAAAAAGTTTATTTATTAAAATATATATTAAAAAAAAATTAAATATGGATAAAGTTATATTAAATATTTACAAAAATATATATTAATTTTTATTTTCTTTTTATATACAAAATACTATATATATTAATTTGTTTTTTTTCTTTTTATATACAAATATCAAATACAATTGAAATTCACATATAATTGTATATATTATAATATATTCGAATAAAATTACAAGTATACCAATACATTAAGAATAATTTAAAATATATTTATATTAAATCTTCTTCTCTAAATATTAAATAATATTTATTAAAATTTTAATTTTAATTCATTGAAAATTTATTTAATAATGAAACAAATATTTTTAACAATGGAACAATTTTTATTATAACATTGAGAAAAAAAAATATTAAGGTTAACAAATATATTAAATTAATTTTATATATATATATGATATATATATAAAAAAAAAATTCCTTTATTTAGTCATTAATCATCTAATTAAAATAACAATGTTAATGTAGAAATAAAGAATAAAATTTATAAATTAATAATAACATTATATTAATTAATAAAAATTAGAAGAACTATCGATTAAACCACTAGAAAATATAATTTTTAAAATTAATATTTAATAAAATTACATATTGTGTTATTCTTTTTTCACTATTTCTTTTTTTATATTCATTATTAAAATATCAGCAAAAGTTAAATAATTAGTTTCATTTATTATTATTAAAATATTTAGTTTCATTTATTATTATTAAAATATTAACAAAAGTTAAATAATTAATTTTATTTATTCGAAATAATAAAATAATAACACAAATATTTTCTTTTTTGTTATTTTAATTGTATATAAATTATTTATAAATTATATTACCGCAATAATTTATAGATATATATTTTTTCTTTTATTTGAAAAAAAAGTATTTAAACTTTGAAATTTTTTCTAAAAAAATTTTTTATTTCATAGTTTATCAATTAAAAAAATAAATATTTTTTAAATATTATTTTTATTTTTGAGAAATATATTTTGTTCGCAGGAACGAACTTTTGAAAATTATTTTTTGAATTTAAAATTATTTTATACCTTTCTTTTTTTTTTTTTTTTGAAAATTATTTAATAAAACATTTGATTGTTAAATTAAAAAAAAAAGATGCCTTCCATTAGATCTGCTCTTGCTGCTCTTGGTATTTCTGCCGTTATGGCTGCTCCAATGACTAAGCGTGCTTCCGATGAATACGGTAATCGTGTTACTGAACTTTACAACAAAGTAACTGGTAATGGTTCTTACAGTTCTGAATATTTCTCAGCTGAAAAGGTTCCATACCACTCCGTTGAAACTCTTATGGTTGAAGCTCCAGATCATGGTCATGAATCTGTATCTGAAACTTTCTCTTTCTGGATTTGGTTAGAAGCCGTTAATGGTAAGATTACCGGTAATTACGATGGTGTTGAAGAAGCTTGGAGTTACTTAGAAA
This sequence comes from Neocallimastix lanati (nom. inval.), assembly GCA_016946835.1. Taxonomy (NCBI): domain Eukaryota; kingdom Fungi; phylum Neocallimastigomycota; class Neocallimastigomycetes; order Neocallimastigales; family Neocallimastigaceae; genus Neocallimastix; species Neocallimastix lanati (nom. inval.). The sequence goes on from JACVTC010000012.1 coordinate 1,338,523, forward strand.
AGCACATCATTCCAGATAGCAAGAATCAACCAGGTAACAGTAGATACAATCCATCTTCTCCAGCTACTTATGCTGCTGAACATGATGATATTGATGGTTATCCATCACAACTTGTCTTCCAAGATGGTATTGTTGGAGAAGATCCAATTGCTAAAGAACTTCAACAAGCCTATGGTAATTGGGATATTTATATTATGCACTGGATCATTGATGGTGATAACTGGTATGGATATGGTCAACAAGGAGATGGTAAGACTAAGCCATCTTTCATTAACACCTTCCAACGTGGTCCTTCCGAATCTACTTGGAAGACTGTTCCACATCCATGTTGGGAATCCATGAAGTGGGGTGGTTCTAACGGTTTCTTAGATCTTTTCACCATTGATAATTCTTATGCTAAGCAATGGAGATACACTGCAGCTCCAGATGCTGATGCTCGTGCCATTCAAGCTGCTTACTTCGCTTACATTTGGGCTGAAGAAGATGGAGTTAACCTTTCATCTGTTGCTTCTAAAGCTGCTAAGCTTGGTGATTACTTACGTTATGCTCAATACGATAAGTACTTCAAGAAGGTAGGTAATTGTGTTGGTTATCAACAATGTCAAGCTGGTCGTGGTAAGAATTCAGCTCACTACCTTATTTCATGGTACTTCGCTTGGGGTGGAGGTTTACAAGGAGATTGGGCTTGGAGAATTGGTTCATCTCACACTCACACTGGTTACCAAAATCCATTAGCCGCTTGGGTTCTTTCTACTCAATCTGCTTTCAAGCCAAAGTCTTCTACTGGTGCTAAGGATTGGGCTACTTCTCTTGACCGTCAATTAGAATTATTCAGATGGTTACAATCAGCTGAAGGTTGTATTGCTGGTGGAGCCACTAACTCATGGCAAGGTTCTTATGCTCAACCATCCAGTGATATCACATCCTTCTATGGTATGTGGTATGATTGGCAACCAGTTTACCACGATCCACCATCCAACAACTGGACTGGTATGCAAGGTTGGGGTATGGAACGTGTTTGTTCTCTCTACTACCTTTCTGGTAATGAAAAGGCCGGAAAGATTTGTCAAGAATGGGCCAAATGGGTTAAGAACACTACTCGTGTCAGTGGTGGTGAAGTTGTCCATGCTACTAACTTAGAATGGTCAGGTAATCCAGATGAATGGAATTCTTCCAACTTCAACAAATCTAACCTTAACCGTTCACTTCACGGTACTGTTTCTTCTGATGGTATTGATATTGGTACCATTGCTTCTATTATCAAGGGATTAATGTGGGTTTCTATGAAGGATGGAGATCAAGAAGGTATTAATCTTTCTATTGATGTTATGGATGCCATTGAAAACTACAAGGATGATCTTGGTTATGGTACTACCGAAGCTCGTGGTGATTACGATAAATTCGGAGGAGAAGTTTACATTCCAAGAGGATGGAGTGGTAAGAATGCTCAAGGTGCTAACATTAGAAATGGAGTTACTTTCATTGATATTCGTCCAAAATATAAGCAAGATCCAGATTGGGAACAAGTTGAAGCTTACCTTAATGGAGGAGAACCACCAGTTTTCACTTATCACAGATTCTGGGCTCAAACTGAAATTGCTGTTGCTAATGGTCTTATTTCTATTTATGATTTAAAGAGAGATGGTCCATCTCCAATTCCAATTGATGGTGAACTTACTGAATGTCCAGCTTCAATTACCAACCAAGGATATGCTTGCTGTGCTGTTGGTTGTGAAGTTGTTTACACTGATAATGATGGTGAATGGGGAGTTGAAAACAATGAATGGTGTGGATGTGGTAAAGCACCAGCTCCAAAGCCAAAATGTTCTAGTGCTATTCTTGCTCAAGGATATTCATGTTGTTCTTCATGTGGTACCGTTTACTACACCGATGCTGATGGTGACTGGGGTGTTGAAAACAATGACTGGTGTGGTATGCCAACTAAATGCTAAACTTTTACAATTTATCCTAATTTAAGAAATTGAAAATATAAAAATTTTCAAAAAAAAAAGTTCAAAAAAAAAAAAAAATAAATACAATAAGAAAAAAATAAAATAATATTTTTTTATGCTTTCAAAAATATTATTTATAAAATATTTTTAGGACATGAAAATTTATTTAATAAAATTGTTGATTATTTTTATTTTGTAATCATTAATATGAAAAAAAATTAAGAAAATAAAATAATTAATAATAAGAACATTAATCTTTTTTTTTATTTTTTTTAAAAAAAAATAATAATAATACAAACATCAATCTTTTTTTTTTTAAAGAAATTGAAATAATTAATAAAAATATCAATCTTTTTTTAAATAAAAAAAAAATTAAATCAATTAATTAAAAACATTAATCAAAAAAGAATCACTAATTATAAAATAATATCAAAAAAAAATTTTTTTCTTATCTTTTTGTCTTTGTTTGATACAAAGAAAAAGAAATAAAAAATTTTATATTTTAAATATTTAATAAGAAATATTTAATTATATAATATAAAAAATTTAATAGTCGATCTATAAAAAATAGATGGCATTTTAAAATTAAAATTAAAATTTAAGATTAAATCAATTGAAATAATAAAGAATATGTAATAAATCAAACTATAAAATAAAATTAAAAATAAAATAAAATTTTATTTAAAAAAAAAAAAATGAAATTTAATTAATAAATAATATGTTTATCATATATTTTTTGAATTGAAATATTTAAAATTAATCTTTTTATTATTTATTTTCTAATATTCATATATATAATATATATATAATATACATAGTATAAAAAACTAGAAAATTTTTATATATAAAATAAATTGATATTAGTTATATTATTAATGAATATGTCGGATTTAATTAATATTTTTTAAAAAAGAAGAATCTTTGCTTTAAAAATAATTATTATAATTATAAATAATTTTCAAACGTAAGAATTATTTTGACATTAGAGTATATGATGAATTATAAAAAGTGAAGTAAAAAAAAAATACTTAATTAGTAAATAAATAAATAAATAATACCCTATACAATATTAATAGAAATATTGAATGTGTTATATGGAATGGTGATTTTCAAAAATCATGGAATAATGCATCAATAGTTTCTATTTATAAAAAAGGGAATCCAGCAGATATCAATAATGGATTAAAATTTGTTGCAAAAAATCATTACTAATAGAATCTCTAACTATGGAATTAATAAAGGATTTATTAGACCAGAATAATTTAGTTTTCGTAACCGAGAAGAATGCATTAAGTCTTTACACTTCATTAATAATTATATATCAGAAACAAAAAATTTGAAACTAAAGATACTTATATTGTTTTTTCTTTAACCTTAGAAAGTTGTATGATTCTGTTACTATATATAGTCTATATAATGTATTAATGAAGATTCATCCCTTAGGCATCAAAAGTGTAAATGCTATAATTTTATTGAAAAAGTATATTTATCTTCCAAGTCTTGTTTAAGGTCAGATGTACAATTATAGGAATCATTTAGTATTAAGAAAAGTGTTCATTAAGGTTGTTCCCTCTCACTAATTTTTATTTAACTTCTTCATTAATGACATTTTTAATAAATGTAATAAAATACAGAATTTTTATTGATGATAAGCGTTGTTGTGGAGGTCTTTTTGCAAGATGACATTTGTGTAATACAACTCGAAAAAAGATCTCAACTTAAGGAACTATTAAAATTAGCCATTTAATTGGCTAGAAATAATGAAATGCATTTTAGTATCAATTAATGTGCAAAATTAATCGTATGAGTGGAAGTTTCCAAGTTTATTAATATATAAAAGATCCTACTTTTTTATCTTTCAAGAGAAGAGTTACTGAAAACCGAATTGCTATACCTAACTCGGTGTATCGTTTTAAAATGATTTAGAACTGAAGCCTATCATATGGAGAATGAATAATAAAGTTAGAAAAGCACTTTTTTTATTTAAAAGGATTTATTATGAATCCTCATATTCCTTTTCTTTATACATGAATGTTATTTTTATGCTATATTATTTGGTCAAGTTTCGTATTATGCACCTCTCTACTTGGATCAAACAAAGAAAGAACGAGAAGTATACAGACCCAAGTTAATACAGGAATTATAATGGATTGAAGGACTTTCTAATGAGAATAATTTTACATCCATTTATTGTATTTCTAAAAAACTTAACACTCCTCCTCTTTTGGCGAAATGTACGATTATTCAGGTAAGGTGTTATTAAAAAATAGAAAAACTTGAATTGTATTATCTCTGCTTTACTTAAAGATTTATCATGTTATAGACGTTATGCATGGGATAAAGAAAAGAAAAGTAAACTTTTACTAGGAAAGAGATATGGCAGGAAAATCGATAAAGGTTATGGCTTTTAAAAAAAAATGAATTTGAGAAAACTAAAGAATATTTAAAGCTCTTTGGCTTTGGAGCTGGTGCTTTACCACATCCACACCATTCATTGTTTTCAACTCCCCATTCACCATCACCATCAGTGTAAACAACTTCACAACCAACAGCAGAGCAAGCATATCCTTGATTGGTAATTGAAGCTGGACATTCAGTAACTTTAAATATCCTGAATATAACATTGACTTTCGATGGATACTTCGTCCTAGGTATAGATATAAATTTTAACGATTGTGTTGCCAAAGACGCCATTAAAGTTGAAGACGACTGTCCAGAACACTGACCTTGCTAATATAGAGAATAATAATAATCCTCGATTGGAACATTGGTTTTTCAAAATGCTATCTTTTCCGTGAGTATTAAATGAAATATTTTAAGAAGATTGAAATTCTTTAAGTAAAATTTTTTTATAATACCAAATATTGTCCAATATCAAATAGTAATGTAAACATTGCTATCACAAATCATAAATAATGCAAAATCAAGTACAAATTCCGATAATAGTAACGAAGTTTATAATATTATTAATAATAATAATAAAAATAATATTATTAATAACAGTAATAGTATTGATAGTGAAAATAGGAATATTACTATTGGTGATAGTGTAAAATAATAGTATCATTTCTAAAAAGTATAGTGAATAGGTCAATTGGTGAAAATCGAGTAAATATTAATAATTTTCTGAATAATGAGTAGGTAAATATATATTTGCCATGGTATCAATTAAATAACTTCCTTCTTAGTGGAAGAGATACAAACATTATTGATTTAGATTATAAAAAGGAATGGAATATTTTTATTTAAGAATCAAATGATTTCTGGTGATTATTCTAAAAATGCCATTCTTGGTATGATCTGCGGCTCTCTTTACAGAAATTATGCCTAGGCTTCGTACTCGATAAGGATTACTATTCCGACAGTACAAGCACAATCAAACCAGGAGCATCATTGCTAAAAATGCAGTAAGATAAGTAAGTAGGGCCAATGCTTCTGATGGAGAAGACCATAATATCCTTCAGATAGTCAATTTAAATCCTAATCCGGAATAAGAATTCATTTTAAACAGAAATCTTATAATCTTGAAGGTGAGGTTCGTGGTTCGTTCGAGGCATAGGAACTTTTTTCTGAATTTATTTATTAACTTTATTTTGAATATTACTTTTTATTTCATATTATTATTTAAAATATTATTATATTCTAATTGGACAAATACTATTTATTTTTTTTATATTAATTTTGTGTGTTTTTTTCTTTTTTAAAAAATTATATATATACTTAAATAATATGAATGAGATTTTAAACAATGAAAGATTACATAATCATCCCGAAAATGGGATTTGATTTATCAATATCCATAACAAAAGGTAAAATTAAAGAAGAAATAAAAAAATAGTTCAATTCTTTTAGATATAAAACCTAAGAGTATATTTTATGAAATTTCTCAAGAAATGTTCCTAAATATAACACGATTAGATCTCAAATTACATGAAGTATATATAAATAATTACTACCTGTTGTAATAAATATTGTATGAAATTCCTGATGGTATTAGAATATTATAATACAAAAAGATGTAAGAATTTTTTGATATTGATATTCAAAAATATTAATCTAATATTTTTTCATTCCCTATTCCAAGCAAAATTATGTATACATTATAATAAAGATATATTTGACAATGATACATTTTATGTAACACTAGAATTTAAGTTATTCTATATTTATAACAAGAAACTATATTCTAGAGTTAAATAAGTTTTATACTATTTCTTTTTCTATATTAAAGAAAAAAAGGAACAAATTATCTATGAAGTATTATATAAAGAAATTAAATAATAATGCTAATAAATTTAGTAACAATATTATAATAATATAATGCCAAATTAATTTATATTACGATTTTGAAAAAGAAGTGTATCTAATGCTGCCCAAAAATTTTTTCCTAATATAAATAACCAGTTGTGTTTGGCGGTATAAAAATACAATGGAAAAGCATGAAAAAAAAAATTTAAATAATGTTATATTGAAGTGCGTAATAATAATAATATAGCAAAATTTATTAAAAAGTCATTTCAAACTTCTCTTTTATAAACCCTAATTATATATTTGAAATTTATATTAAAATTAAAAGTATGTGCCAAAAAAAAAAAAAAAAAAAAAAAAAAAAAAAAAAAAAGATATGACAATTTTCAGGAATTTTTTGAAATATGATACAATAATTTGGAATTATTAAAATAATATAAAAAAAATAAAACAAATAACGTATCAAAGTCTTTTAATAATTACTTAAATAATCTTTTTCCAAAAAAACTTTCCTGTTATAAATTAATATACTTATTAAAAAAAAAAAAAAAAAAAAAAAAAAGAATCCATAATTTATTGTGATTACAATAGAAATATAAAAAAAAATAAGAGTTGATTTGTAATGGTTGTAATAGAAGTAATATTACTGAATTATGGTATATTATAAATTATTATCTTTTAACCCTTTTCAATGACAATTATTCAATTAAATTAATCAATAGAAACTATTTTTTTTTTAAATTATTTTTAATTGGCTAAATTATAACAAAAATCATTCCCTTTAGTAATGATTCAAATTTAATATTAACAATAAAATCAAATAGTTAAAATTTATTGATATTAAAATACTTTATTAAAAATGTACAATAATTTTAATGATTATACATTTATATATTATATATCAATGTACTCTGTATCCTTGTTTAAAACATGATTCATTGTTACTCCACTAGTAATATTTTTTAATATTAATCGATCATTATTATATTATTAAATTATTGCTATCCTTTACATTTTAATCATTCAATATTAAACATAAATTATTCTAAAGAAAAATATAAAATAAATAAATAACACAAAATAAAAAAGAAAAAAAAATTATACTAGGAAAAATACTATTAATTTTAAGAATTAAATAAATATAAATTAAAATAAAGTTAATGCCATTAATAAATTTCTAATATATAGTAATTATACTAATTTTTTGAAAATTTAATAATGAAAAATTGATGATATCATTTTCAATTGTATTTATAGTGTTTGATATAAAATCAATCTTTAAACATTGATTTATAATATATTTATTTCTTGGTTGAATATTATTATATTTTATAATATTATATTTCAATCTATAATTAAGAAGTTCCATTCCCTTAGACCAAAACATCTCTCCATTATTTACTAATTTCTTTTTCTTTTTAATAGATATATTTAATATATTTCTTGATTTTTCATTAAAATCTTCATCTTAAATATTAAAATAAAAAATTTTATTAAATATGTGTGTGTATATATATTATTAATAAATGAGTAATAAAAAATTTTACTACTGTGATTGAATTTTGATATAAATTTTATTTAATATATTTTATTAATTAAATTAATAAAAAGATATTTATTAATAAATTTTTCAATTTCTTTTATAAAATTTGAGGCTTAATCTAATTAGTAATTTCTTTTATATGAACTACTTTAAGTCTTATTAATTTTTTTTTTTTTTTTTTTTTTTAGATTATTAGTAATATAAATTTTTTAACTAGTAATTTAATTCTATCCTAAACTTTATTCTTTCACTCCCCTTCAAACTTTTATTTATTTATTAAATATTTAAGTTTAGTAAACTTTGTTATCTTTGGTCTATTTAAAGTTTTTAATTAAAATGTCGGCTAGTATTTCTTCAGTGTTTATATATTCGAATTTTTTTTTTTTTATTATTTTTTTTAAGTGTTCTCTAATATCAATGTGTTTCATATTATTATTAAAAGGACCATTTTCAAGTGCTTTTTAAACTCTATTTATTTTCAGTAAAGAAAGTGAATTATTTTTCTTTGTTGTATAATTCAAATATTATGATATTTAACCATAAAACATTTCTAGTTAATTCTGCAGTACTAATAAATTCAACTTCAGCTGTTAATAATAGTGCTACAGATTTTTTTTTTTTTTTTTTTTTTTTTTTTTAGAAGCCCAATAAATTGATTTATTACCGAAATATATTATGTTTCCTGATGTAGATTTGGGATCTTGTTTATCACTTCCCCTAAAATAAGTATCATAATAAGCTATAAAATCACCAATAACCGTCGTATATAATTTTGAAATCAATAGTGTAATTAAAGTATTTGAAAATATTAATGTTAATGACTTCATTCCATTAATAGAGATAGTAGGTGATTCATAAAATCTAGATGAATTGTTAACAGCAAAAGGCAATATAGAAAGATAAATTAATGAACTTAGGATTGATTCATAAATAATTAAGTTGTATTTTCCTAATAATTATACTTTTCAAACAATCTATTATTTATGTCCATCAGTATCCACAAAATCTAATATCACAACAAAAAAAAAAAACACAAAAAATCACATTTAAAAAGAAAAGTCACTTCCAAATCAAAAATTACAGCAAATTCGGAATCTTATCGTTATGGAATATTTAATAATAATCAATAATAGATAATATTCCACCGACTATCGTTGTTTCCAATATGATTACTATAAAAAAAAGACTCAATATTATAATAAAAAAAAATTAAAAAAAATTTATTGCATTTGTAATAAATAAAATCATGAATAAATCTATTATATATATATATATGAATATATATATTGGAAAATAAATATAATAAAAAGTAGTATATTTTAATTTTTAATGCGTTAACTATTATTATATTTTTGCATATTAAATATCATAAGTTATATGAATATTTAAAGTAATAAAATAATGAAAAAAAAAAAAAAATTAATGTTAATTATGAAAATATATAATTATTATCAATTCAACAGTATTCAAAATGAAAAATAAATGAAAATATGCAAGATAATAAAATGTATAATTATAATTAAAGAAAAGATAATAAAGCAATAAGAATTGTTAATATAATAATTATAATTATGATAATTAATAATAATTAATAATAAAGAAAAATATATAATAAATTATAATGCATAATGAATAACAAATAATAATAAAAATAAATAATAACAATAAATAATAACAATAAATAATACTAAAAATAATGTGTAAGAAAGTATGACATAAAAATAATGGATAATAAAGTGTTATTACTGCTCATGTCAAGAGGTTTATCAAGCATTTCAAATTTATTGTGATTTTGAAGGAATAATTTTTAAAATGGAATTATTTACATTTATGACTATTTTGAAACTTATATTGGTCACTGTAAAAATTATTATCTATGGTATCTATTTATATTATTATTATATTATTTTGAAATAAGCTAATTTAAATCATTTCCCTAATATTATCCATATATTAGAAAATTTTAATTAAATAAAAAAAAAAAATAATTAAAAATGAGAAATATAAAATAAAATAAATAATAATATAAATAAATAATAATAAAAATTATAATAATGATTATGATAAAAATTTAAAGTTACTAATAATAATTCAAAAAAAAAAAAAAAATGAATTATGTGATAATAAATTTGAAAAAAATAAAAAAAAAAAAAAAAAAATTTATATATTTATTATAAAAAACATTTCGAACTTTCTTTTTATTAACACTGAATATATATATGATATTTATAGTAAAATAAAAAGTGAGTGCCAAGAACATAATTATGTTCGATTTTTTGGAATTTTTAAAATATTTAACAAAAAAAAACCTATTTAATTAGCTATAAACATAAAAATTGGAATAATTATGATAATATTAAGCATATTACAAATAATGTGTCAGAATCTTTTAATACCTTAAAAAAATTGTTTGTAAAAAAAAAAACAACTTTTTTTTCAGTTATTATCAGAATTATAAGAAGAAGAATCCAAATATTATATTGATTACGAAAGGAGAATTGCTGGAATTTGAAACAAAAAAAAAATACAAATTGAGGAAATCAAGGCTTTAGTTAAATATTACAAAAATATGGAAACTCTTTTAAAAAAAAAAAAAAAAAAAGAAAGGAAAGTGTTAAAAACGATTTTATTGAATTATGATTGAAATGCTTAAATGAAGTAAACATTAAAATTATTAATTAATAATAAATTATTAAGAAATGACAGAAAACTAACCAAATGAATTCTGTCGTACATAATTATTTTTTATTAATAGTTAAAATTATTTTAAAAAGAGAATAAATGCAATAAATGCAATAATGATTAAAGTATTTTTAATCTTTATTGGATTAGGCTAGCTTAAGAATATTATAATATATTTTTATAATTAAAATATTATTATTGTAATATTATTTTTTACAAAACAAAAAAAATATACCGTTATAATTTATGATATGCGTGACTTTTATGTACAATAATTTATAAGCAGTGGGTTTTTAAATAATGATAATTTAGTAAAATCTATTAATAAAATTATAATATTCATAATTACAATTGGAATAATAATTCTAATTCCTAAAATTTACAATAGAATCTCTATTTCTAATATATATAATTTAATCTATTTATAAGAAATAGGTAAAATATTAATTATATATCCTAATATAAAGAACTATATAAATTTTATATGAATTAAAATATTATAATTATTATAAATATAATACATATTGGAATGAAATTAAATAATTATTATCAAAAAGATATAAATTTAATATTTAATAATTATTATTAAATATATAAATATGTTATTACACATATTTACTTTATATCATTTAGAATTATTTTAATATTTTTTTTTTTTTTTTTTTTTTTTTTTTTTTTTTTTTTTTTTTACAAAATATTAAAATATATAATTAATTTATATCTTCATAATTAAATATAGTTTTATAATTAAATATTATAAATAATTATTTTATTACTACTATACAAAAATATTAAAATATATCTTTAATTAAATATTATGATTAATTATAATCAATGAATATTATTTGTAAAAATATTATTAAAATAATATTAATTATTAAATAAATATTATAAAAAAAGTTTTAAAAAATATATTTTGAATTTTCTTTTTTATTTATTTATTCATTTATTTATATCAATACGCCACTTAGCGAAAAGTAACTTTTCCATCCCTTACCCTTTTTTTTTTTTTTAATCTAAATCAAAAATGTCTGCATCTCTTCCACCAAAAAGAAAGTTATATTTTTTAGTATCACGTCACATATATTATTTATACATTTTATAAAATTATTCATATCAACAAGATTATTACCATTTAACCTTTTAACCTATTCACTACATTATTATTAACAATACTATTATTATCACTATTAATAATATTAATACTCCTATTTTCACTATCAATACTATTACTATTAGTAACAAACACTATTGCTATTGCTATAATTATTACTATTACAATACTATTTGATGTTGAACATTATTTGGTAATTATAAAAAAAAAAATTTCATAAAGAATTTCAATATCCATATAATAATTCATTCGAAATTCACGGGAAAGATAGCATTTAGAAAACCTATGCTTCAATTGAGAATTACTATATTAGTTAAGATTTAAGTAATCATAATAACCATTTAAATATATATAAATAATACTTGTTTTATTTTAATTTCATAAACTTACATATATATATATATATATATATTTTCATTTCTTTTTTATTTGTTCAATTATTTTTAAAATTTTCTTTATTAATTTTATTATTTCAATTTGAAAATTTTATTTACACTATTACATATTTACTTAATAAATAAAGTTTTTTTTTTTATTTTTTATTTTTTTATTTTTATTTTTTATTTTATTTATTTTCTTTTTTCTTTTTTCTTTTTTCTTTTCTCTTTTTTTTTTTTTTTTTTTTTTTTTTAAAAAAAATATTATTCACTTGATAGAAGAAAAAATATCTTTTATTAAACTTTAAATAGGAAAAACTTTTCTTCTTCTACAAATATTTGCTTTTTAATAAATAAAATATATTTAAATTTTCAGTTGAATTACGATGGCATCTTGAGGGGAAAAAAAAAAAAAAAAAATAAAAAATATAATATTTAATAAAATTAATTTATGAATTTATATAAATATCATTTATTCTTTCTTTTTTTTTTTTATTATTATTATTATTATTTTTTTTTTCAAAAAAAAAAAAAATAATGTAGGATAAAGTAATAGTCAATCCTCATTTAATGTTCTTAGTTGTAGCATGAATCTTTAATACCACACCATTCACCATTTTCAACACCCCATCCACCATCACTATCAGTATAGGCAACTTCACAAGTACTACAGCATGGATAACCCATATCTTTAGAGAAACATGAATCGTTCTTCTTACATTTAGAAGGATCAATTCCACACCATTCATCATTTTCAATAGCCCAATCACCGTCATTATCAGTGTAAGCAACTTCACAACTACTCTTACAACATGGGAATCCAATAGTACTTGCCCAACAGGAACTAGTGGTTGGTTTAATATCAACTAAAGTAGTAGTTTTTGGAGAAGAAGTAGCGGTTGGGTAAGAACCAGTAGTGTAAGTAGCAGTAGAACGATCATTTGGATCAACAACACGAACAACAACTCTAATATTATCATATGGTTCAACTTTATCCCACCATCCCCATGGATCAGAACGGTCAACTTTTTCATCACCAGTCCAAGTATAAACATTATCATCAAAGTGACGTGTCTTGTAGTACCAGTAAGATAAACTACCAATTTCATCAGAATAACCAGTTCCCTTTTCAGATTCTTCCATTGGATTAGCGTGTCCACTATTGAAACCCTTTAATGCACAACGTACAATTTCAACACCTTTTTGATCAAAAGAAACAGCTTCCTTTACAAAGTGAATAAGTTTACGAATACCCATATGAGTAGAAATGTATGGATCATAGAAGTTTTGTGGAGTTAAAGTGTACCAATACATTTCTGTAACATCATCTTCTTGATCGAAAGTTGGATCACAACCATAGAATGCAGTAACTGCAGTTTGGAAAGGACCATAGGCGTGTGCTGAGTTAACACCAAAACCATCTTCTTGAGCAGTTTCAACACCAGCATTTAATGTAGATTCACGTGAAGCCCAACCTAAGAAAAGAGCGAAAACCTTTAACATATTATCAGTTTCTAAGTACTTACTAATAACATCCCAATGTTCGTTAATTTCTTTGAAGATAATAGATTTAACTTCAGCAACACTTAAAGCGCTAGCAGCAGCCTTTTCTTCAGCAACATCCATAGATTCTAAATAGTAACGATTATCTTCATATGGTAAACCAATGTTCATATCTTCACTATCGTTAGAACCATCAGCTTCAGTATGGTTTGGTACAGCTCTTGTTTGAGTGTGTAAAACAGCTTGTTCAACATCAAACTTTTTACCATTACTTGAAACAATGAATCCAAAAGTGGTGTTAGTTAAAACTTTAAGAACAGCATTAGTAACTTCACCAGTAAGAACTAATTTATCAGATTGAACATCAACTTCACAACCCCAACTTCCATAAAATTGATGATCAGCACTATCAAATGGAACTTCAATATACCAATTGTTAATTTTTAATTTACTAGCATTAATAATTTCACCAGTACATTCAGAATATGTAGTAGTATCACCAGTCCATGTCTTTGTGATTGCAATATTGAAACCTGGAATAGATGCTCTTACTAATAATAAACTAAATAAACCATATAAGGTTATAAATAAATTTCTTTTCATGAAATCCATTTTTATTTATTATTTCAATATAAATTCTTTATATAAAAAATAAATATATTTAAATAAATAATAAATAATAAAATTAAAAAAAAAAAATTAATATTTTAGTTTTTTTTTTTTTTTTTTTTTTTTTTTGATGTTTCAATTAATTAAATAATTATATATAATTAATACATATATATCTTTTTGACTTTATTTACTTCTTTTTTTTATTTCTTTCAAAAAAATAAAAATATAAAGAGTATAATTTTTCTTATTTTTATCTTTGATTAACTTTTGTTTATTTTTTTTTTTTATCCGTTGTTTGATTTGTCTTGAAATTTCAATACTATATTTAAAGATAATTCCTGATTACTTTAAATTTTTAGTTGAATTTACGATTAAATATAAAAGTTATTAATTTTCATAAATATATATATATATTTTTTTTTTTTTAATTATTTTACTGTCGTCTAATGCGACCCTTCAAAATTTAAAAATTAAAAAAAAAAAAAATAATTATAAAAATAAAAGTAAAATAAAAATTAAAAAATTGAAAATTAATTCTTTTATTTTATATATATATATAAATTTTTTTTTTTTTTTACTTTTTATCTTTAATTTTAAATATTATTAAAAAAAAAATTTTTATTTATTATCCTTTTGAATTTTATTTAGATTAAATATATTATCCAATTGATTAGAATATATGAATATATGTCATTAAACAATGAAAAAAAAATTTTCATAATTATTAAAGTTAAATATTACATATTAATATTTAATATCATCAATTCATCAAATTCATCTTCTAATACATATGATTTACTTTTTAAATTTATTTTTTTTAATAATTCATTTAAATTTAATCTAATATAATAATAATGAATAATTTATATTCTAATACAATTGTATTCAATATATATAAATTATATATTAAATTTTAATAAAAATTTTTTTAATCTTTTTTTTATATTTATTAAAGTATTATTCTATGTCTATTCATAGATCACGTGATATATATTTAACTATTTATTTTTTTTAACATTTATTCAATTGAGTCAACGGCCATTTCAAAATGAATAATGTCACACAATATAAATAATATGTGTACCATTACAATTCACCATATATAAAAGTAATCATACTGAATAATACAATATAATCATAAATTTTGTTTGTAGAATTTTAAATAATTACATTTAAATTTTATGAATAAAGAATTTTTCGACATAGAAAAAGAAAATATTACAAAAAAAAAAAAATAAATAAATATGTATATTTATTTCATAAAGCATACAAAGAAATAGAAATTAGCATCATTTATAAATTATATTTTTATAAATTATATTTTTTATAATAATTAAGATCTTTTTTTTTTTTTTTGCTGAAACTTTTTTTGTAATTCAGTAAAAAAGAAATAAAAATAATTATGAATTATGTTTAAATAATCGCTAATTTATATTATTGCATTAATAATTTTTTAATACATTTTATCTTTTTAATTAATAATTTATATGGGAAAATAAAGTAGTTCCCAATTATTTAATACATTAATGGACGATCTGTTTTAATACAATATGAAATATAGAAATTTATTTATCTATTTTTCTATTATTTATTTATTTACTATTTGTTATTTATTATTTATTTATTTATTATTTATTTAATTTATTATTTATCATAATATTATAAATATTTTATTATTTATTATTTATTTTTAAATTTCTTAATCATCCACAATATTAAAAATATAAAATTTTAATGAATAAACTTTATATTAACTCAAAGGATAATAACTTTATTTATTATAATTATTATAATGGTAAATCACTTTATTATAAAATTACACAATACTTAAAATTCAATTTAAAATAAATTAATTATGAATAATAAATTAAAAGTTTATTTAATAAAAAATTCAGTAATTTGGGTCAAAGATTAATAATATATAATACATTTTTATTATATTTAAATAAAAAAAAAAAATTATTAAAAAAAAAAAACATGTATTAATTATTTATTAATTTAAAAAATTAAAATAAAAAAAAAAAAAAAAAAAAAATGGTTGTTCATAATTAATAAATAGAATAAATGAGAGACCAATAAAAAAGTAAATTAAAAAATGTTTATTTACCCATTAAGTTTATTGCTAAGACTTAAAACAGAAAATTTTTTTAGACCAACAAAAAAAAAAAAGTAAATTATTTATAATTTATTATGTTTCAAACAAAACATAAGATTTAAGCTAGCTTTATTGGTTCTTTTGATCATTACTTTTATTGCTTTTATTTGGAACACATATTATTTCCATAATTTGAAATATTTGCAATGAGATATTTAATATCAGAAACCACAATCAAGATAGTGATATCAAATTATTTAATTATCTCCAATATTAAAAAATATTAATTCCTTATAATTTACAATTAATAAATACTATTATTAAAAATATATATATATATTTATGAAGGTTTTAACAAAACGTTAAACACAATCAAAGATATCTAATATTTTAAAATAGATAGAATTAATAATTAGTATAATTATTAAATAAACAATAATCTTTGGTAATATTATCAATTATTATTATTATTATTATAATTATTAATATTATTATTATTATTTTATTATTATTTAATCATTTATTATAAATTTTATAAATAAATAAACATATAAATGATACTCTATTTATGTTATTTGGTTATATAAAATGTATAAAATGAAAATAAAAACTTTAATTAGTAATAAATTATTTTGTTAATAATTAATATTTATATATAATTAAATTATTAAATCATTAATTAATCATTTGATTAATTATCACTGATTTATAGTGTGATTTAATGTAATGTAATATAAAATAGATTTATATGAATATGATATCATAAATTCTATACAAATTCATAAAATTTAATGAAAGAATTAAATAACATAAATTTTATGTTATGTAAATAGGTAAATACTTTATAAATTTATTTTATTCTAATTATTTTATTTTATTCCTATATATAAAACTTTATATATTTGTATAAATTTTTTTTTTAGACTTAGAGAATAACTTTATTTAATTTATAATAATAATAAAATTACATGGTATAAATGAAAAAATAAAATACATAAAATGAAATATTATATATTATATAATTATAAAAGTACGTTAGAAGTAATAGTTTCTAGCTTTTCCCATTCATTAATGATAACACCGAGTCCATTATTGATCTTTTAAATTGATGATGGATGGGTAAAGTATTATCTAACGAATCTATATCAGATCTTTCACCAGGAGGTGAAAATCTATGCCTTATCATTTCAACGTCGACACTCTTAGCAACGGTAGATTCAACGGGATACCATTTCATTATCAATCTAAAAAGTTCGACAAATTAATGGTATTACGTTTATTAGAAACTCCATAATCCCCACAAAATACGGAACAGTCAACAAAGTTGAACTTTGTTTAAAAATATTGTCAATTAGTTTGTCTTTGTTCCACATCATTAACTTTAATTTTTTTTTCATATATTGAACGCCCGCCAAGAAGAGCACTCACTACAAAATAATAAATATTATTATCATAATCCTTTTCTAAATCTAAAGAAACATCCAAAGAATTTTGTTCAATTATCATTTGCAAACTTCAAAAAGAGATCATCTAGAAAAGGTAAAGATTTATTTCTGTAAATTTTCCAATTCTTTACAGGCAATAATCCAGTGAGAAAAGCTAGGTACACTAACACCACAACATGGGCAACATTTAGTGCAATCTTCTGAGACTATTTTTCTTCTAATGGAAAAAACTAATATCAAATTTAAAATCACACCTAATTCGAGAAATCCAAAAGAATCTTAATTAATACTTTGGATATTGAAACGTTAAGTCTTTGATTTCTGAAATAAATCCAAAATCATTCTCCTTGTTAAATAATTACTTTTTTTTTTTTTTTTTTTTTTTTTTTTTTTTTTTTTTGAGCTTTAAAGCATCTGCTCTTATTTGAATTAAAGAGAGAGGAGAATAATATAAAAACAAGACTCTATAAGAATAAAGGAAATTAAAAAAAAAAAAAAAACATATTTCTTCAATGGGAAAGAAATAAAGATTTTATTTATAAGAAATCAAAAAGTATGAATTTTTAAACTTGACATTTAAATTTTACTGTTTAATTTTTTTTTTTTTTTTTTTGGATTGTATAGGTTTCAAATGAAAAAGATTCATCAAAAGGAATACCAAGATAAGTTAAGAGTTGTCAGTTTTAGGTAATTTATTATTACCAATAAAGAAAAAGATGGACTCGGTTTTAACAAAGTTAAATCTGGAAGCTTTACAAACAAGAGTAGCACCCATTATTAAATTTCCAAAAGTCATTTCATTTTTTTTTTTTTTTTTTTTTTTTTTTTTAATAATCCATTTGTGAACCTTATTCAAAATATTCTTTAAAGAGTTTGTCTTTTTTAGATGAAACAACTAAAAAAAAAAAAAAAAAACAATATCATTGGGCAAATAAAAAAAATTCCCACCACTAACAATATTGAGATTCCAAAAATATATATACACATACTTAATCACAATCATTCAGTATAATCATTAATGAACAAAATTGAATAAAATAGAAGAAAAAAAAAAAAAAAAGGGGGGGCATCCTTATCTAAACACCATAATTCATTGAAAAAAAATTTAAGAAATTTACCATTAAAAAAAAAAAAAAAAAAAAAAAAAAAAAAAAAAAAACACGAACTTTACAGGAGATAGAGAAAGGTTCCTTCCTTTAAAAAACAGATGACATTTACCCTCTAATAATTCCTATATATTTATAGATATAAAAAAAAAATTATATAATAAATTATAATGCTAAAGGATTGTTAATATTTTTATTAATAAAAAATATTATTAATTATCAATTATTATTATTATAAAGTATATTTTATAACAATGAATTATTAAAAATAAAAAAAATAAATAAAAAAGAAAAATAGAGAAAATGAATTTTTTTTTTTTTAAAAAATAAAAAAAAAAAAAAATACAACTTTTCAATTATAAATTACAAAAAAAAAAAAAATAAATGGAAATAAAATTATTTTAATAAAATATAAAAAAAAAAAAAAAATTAATGGAAATAAAATTATTTTAATAAAATATAAAAAAAAAAAAAAAAAAGTTAATCAATATATATATATATTTTTTGTTTTATAAAATTTTCCTTTAATAAATTAGAGGTTATATTATTTTATATAATATATTTTATTATTTATAATAATAATTATTTTTTTTTTTTTTTTAATTTATTATTTTATTTTATTTTTTTAATAAAAATCTTTTTTTTTTTTTTTTTTTTTTTTTTTTTTTTGTAATTTATAATTTATAATTATAACATAAAAATTTTTAAATGAATTTAAATGATATTTTTTTTTTTTTTTTTAATATATTTATATATACTTTTTTTTTAGAGAAAAAAAAAAATTTAATTTTTATATATATAAATAAATGTAAAATGAAATTCGAATTTATTTTTACATATATAAATATAAATTCTTTTTAATTCCTATGTTGTTGTCGTCTTTTTTTTTTTTTTTTTTTTTTTTATGATGATTACGATAATATTTTATAATGGAAATATATTTATAATATTATATTATATATATTTTTTTTTTATTTACTTATTTTATATTAACATCTACTATAAATTTATTTTTTTTATTTAATATAATTGTATTTTTTATTTTTTTTAATTTTTTTTTTAACATAATTTAAAAATCTCCCCAATCATCTTCCCATTTTGAAGTTTTGTTGGTATTTTGATTTTGTGTATTTAAAGAAGAAATGTTACCAGAACCAAATCCACTATTATTTTTGTTAAAGCTACCAAAACTACTATTACTACCATTTTGATTTTTATTTAAACTATTAAAAGAACTAAAGCTAGTACCACTATCAGTTCTATTAAATCCATTTTGCTTGTTATTGTTATTGTTATTGATTCCAAAACTATTAAAGAAATCATCATTACTACCATTACCACTATTACCATTGTTACTATTACTTTTTACTACATATGGTTCACTTCTCATACTTCTACGATTTGAATTACCTCCTTGTTGGAAATTTTGGTAGGCTTGACTAATTTGTCCGGCAGCTTGAGAAGCTTTTTCAGAAACAGTACGCTTAAAGCTTTCAGCATAGGTTCCTATATTTTGTGTAAAGTTTGGATCACGAACAGCATTAGAAGCTGGTTTAATATAATTTTCATTCAAGGTGCTAGCACCAGCAGCAGCAATTTTAACACCAATCATAGCTTTTTGAGCTAAGAAAGACCAACCATTTGATAAACTTTTTTGAATTTGAGCAAGATTTTCATTTTGTGGTTGTGGGTCATTACGTAATGAGGTACTACCAAAACCAGTATACTTACCACCTTGACTTGGTGGAATATCATCTCTTCTATTTTCATTTTCTCTACCTTTTCTAGCAAAGAATTCTTCATTTTTTGCCTTATCTGGAATAAACATAGTTTGAGCATTGTTAGTAAAAACAATGGAACTGCTATTATTATTTGAACCAAATCCATTATTATTTGAATTAAATCTATTATTATTGGAACCAAAATTATTTGAACCAAATCCACCAGTTGGTCCAAAGCCATTATTTGAACCAAAGCTATTTGATTTATTGGTATTGGAACCAAAGTTGTCCCATGAACTTGATTTATTATTGTTACCAAAACCGTTATTGTTGTTTCCAAAACCATTATTATTATTACCAAAACCATTATTATTGTTTCCAAATCCATTATTATTGCTTCCAAATCCATTATTATTGCTTCCAAAACCATTATTACTGTTATTTGAGAAAGAAGAATTGTTAGTTTGAGCATTAGGTAATTGACTTACTGGTGGAGCTACCCAAACTCTTCCTTCGCATTCTGCTTGTAATTTTTCACGATAAAGTCTTGCGAAATTTGAATTATATTTTTCTTTTATAGACATACCTTCACGGTAATCTGGTTGAGATTGAAAGAACTGTAAGGCCTTACTATTTCCACCGAGTTCCATTTTCTTTAATTGTTCATCAGACCATTTATCCATAGTAATTGAACGAACAAAACTAATATGAACACCTAATGAACGGTGAATACCTGAACAATTTAAACAAAAGAAAGTACCATAGGTTACACTAGCCCTAATTTATTTTGAATTTAATAATATTAATTTGTTTTATTTTGATATATACATAATATTTGTTTTAATTTAAATCATTGTTTTATTTTTATATATTTTTTATGTTATCATTTTTATATTATATATATTATGTTGTTTATATATTTTATTGTTTAAAGTGATTTATTAAAATTTATTGAGATTTCAATTTACATAATTTATAGTTAAATAAATATATATTTATTTTTATATATATAAAAGAAATATATATATATAAAAAAATAAAATTAATACATAAACGATTTAGAATATTGTATTTAAATATAATTAAATTATATTAATTTAAATAAAATAAGTACCATTGTGGGTTTGGAGCTCCACAATCAATACATATATTATTTCCTTCTTTCTTTTGTAATTCTATTATCAAATATGAAAAAAAAAAAAAAAAATTAATAATTTATAATTGTTTAAAAAAATATAAATTTATATAATATTTTTTTACCATATAATTTTTGTTTATATTCCATTTTTATTATATTTGAGTTATAAAAATAAATAAACTTTTATTTTAAAAATATAAAAGATAATCTATATTCTTATAAAATTATTTTTTATAAAATTTTAAATATATTAATATATAAATATTAGCATTTATCGAAAAAATTTTAGAACAAATTCAAATATATAAACACATAAGTATTTATCGAATATATATATTTCTTTTTTAATACAAATTTTAATAGTTTTCATAGTATTATTTTATGATCTTTAATATTATATTATTATTATTATTATTATTTTATAAAAACTTTGTTAAAATTCTTATTATATATATATTTTTATTAAACAAAAAATCTTTAATTATTTTTATTATCCTGAATTAACTAATTTTTTAATTAAAGATTATTACAAATTTTTATTTTCTTCGGTTTTTTTCTTTTCTTTTCTTTTCTTTTTTTTTTTTTTTTTTTTTTTTTTTTTTTTTTTTTTTTTTTTTTTTTTCTTGTATTTATTTAAACAAACAATTATATAAGAAAATATCACAATCTTTTTTAAATATTCTATTATAAATATAATAATCTTAATTCTTTTTTAAATATTCTATTATAAATATAATAATCTTAATTATGATATTAATGAAAATACATCATTTTATAAAAATTTACAATTCAGAAAGAATTAATTTTCATTTTTTTTTATACTTATTTAAAATAACATATAAAATAATCACTTTTATTTTAGTTTAATTATTTTAAAAGATATTATCTCTCTTTTTTTTTTTTTTTTTTTTTTTTTTGATTCGTTTTGCTTTTGTTTAATTTGCTTAATTCGTTTGTTTTATTTGTTTTTCTTAATAGAAAAAAAATATATTTTTTTTTTTTATTTTAATTTATTATTATTCTTTAGTGCTTTTGTTAATTTTCTTTGATTTTCATTTTTGAATTTATTGTTTTTTGTTTATTTTCATTAAATAATTTATATATTATATGATAGGCTATATTAAATACTCACTTTTATTTTATTAAATTATGATAAAAAAAATAATTAAAAAAAATAATAATATAATATTATATTATATGATATTTCCTTTTTAATTATATAATTAATAATAATATCTTTCTAAGATTAGATATTATTAACTTTTTTTTTTTTTTTTACTTAAAATAATGTCTTAAAAAAAAATTATCTAGGCTTGTCTTTCGTTTTTGATATTAAATTTAAACATATAAAATAAAATTTTTAATTTAATATATAATTTTTTTGTTAGTAATTTATTATTCTATTTAATTATATTGTTCTAATTATTCTAGTTAATATTATTCTAGTTATTATTAAAGTATTATTATTCAATTATTCATTATTCATTATTCATTATTCATTATTCATTATTCATTATTCACATTATTTATTATTCATTATTTATTATTCATTACTCATTATTCATTATTGGCTTTGAATTAAAGTTTTAATTTATCAGTAATGAAATTAATTGGAATATAGTTCATCAATATCCTTAAAAAGTATATTAAATATTAATGTATTAAAAAATGAGGCTTTGTAAAATGTAGAAAATATTAAATTTAGTAATACAATATTGGATATGTGGCAAAATTAAAATAAAAAATTTAAACCCTAAAAGAACCAAAAAATTTTCACATGTAGAATATTAAATATAATAAATCATAATTAAATTGAATTTAATAAATATAAAGTAATATATTAATATTTATTTAAATAATATAAATTAATATATTTATAAATTGAAATGAATCGTGTAACATGAATTAACCATAATTTTATTTGTTGATATCATAAACTCTAATTGTTATTATTATTTAATTATTATTTATATATCTATAATTATTATTTATTATTTATATATCTATAATTATTATTTAAATATATATTATTACTATAACAAATATATATATTTTTTGTTTAATGGTTCATTCTAATTTATTTGTTTTATTAAATAATATAGTATTTTATTATTATTAAAGTTTTTAGTTTTTTTGTTTTTTTATTGTAAAATTTAGTTTTTTTTGTTTTTTTATTATAAAATAAAATTTAAAACTGATTAATAATTGAATCTAGTATTAATATAAACATTAACATAAAAAACTCCATTTAAAATGTGATTTGTTATAATACAAAATATTTTGAACTAATGATGTTAATTAGTTAATGCTTTATTAAATATCTACAAATATTTACTATAATTTATAACTATTTTAAAAGTAGGTGATTTTTATTAAAAATTAAAATTATTTAACTTTGTTTAGCAAAACGGAAAATTTTTTATATTAAAATAATAATTAGTTATTTAAAATTTAAATCAATATTAATAATTTTATCTAATATTTATTCTTTTAATATTTATTATTTTTATGTTTGAATTAATAACGTATAACTAGTATAATTTAAAATTTTATCAAAATATTTAATGATGTTTATCCATCATTCTCAGATATAATAATTTATTTTGTTTTTAATAAAAAAAAAAAAAAAATATATATATATATATATATAAATTATATAACTATTTGAATACAAGAATCTTGAAATAGTAGTTCTCTTTTACTCTGTCAACAATTTTTATTAAGTAATTAGCTAATTCAATTCTATAAAAAAAACAGACTCTGGATTTTATATGAGAAAATTCTTTTAAAATATCAAAATTATTACTATTATATTATTATATTATTATTATTAAAATTTATCTCTTTTTTTTTTTTTTTTTTTTTTTTTTAAAAAAAAAATGTAATCATTAAATAAGCTTCAATTAATTATAAATTTTAGGAATATTAAATACATATAAATATATAATTTTTTTTTTTTGTTTGTTTGTTTGCTATAAATTATTATTTTGCTTTATTTTATTATATTATTTTATTTATTTTATATTTTATTTTATTTTATTTTGACATTATTTTATTTTTTGATATATATATATATTAATATTATTTTATTATAATATTATTTTATTATAATATTATTTTATTATAATATTATTTTACTTTAATATTATTCTTTTTAATATTATCTTATTTTAGTATTATTTTTACTTTAATAATATTTTATTTTAGTATTATTATTATTATTATATATATATATATATTTTTTTTTTATTATTATTATTATTATTAATATTTATTAAGAAATTTTTATTATTATTATTATTTTATTTATTATTATTTATTATTTATTTATTTATTATTTATTTATTAATTTTTTATTATTATTATTTTTTTTTTTTAAAAAAAATAGTCATCATTCATAGTGTATTCTTTAAATGGAATTTTTTTACCATCCGTTTCCTTGGCTATTCGACCTTTTATCTTTTTAATATCCTTTTTTCTATTACGATTCTTTTCCCAATAATCTTTAACTAAATCATAGGCCGCATATACTGTAAATCCAAAGAGGAAGGAAGAAATACGTCCTGCAACACCAACATGTCTTTCTTCTCCGTATAATCTATGGGAATGTTTAACATGAGGTTCTAATACCAATGTCGCTATTTCTGTAGCCATAATGCCAATACGACCAACAATATGAAAAGAGCCATTGGTTCGTTTTAAACCTAAAGCATCATTCCAAGCATCAGAAATTTCACTACCGCTTTCTCTGTAAAGTTTATAAGCATCAACACCAATAATAGCACAAACTGCAGCATCTAAACCACAAAGTGAAAAAAACTGTAGATGACACATTGGTATCAGGTTTAATAGTACGAGCAAAATAATTTACTAATTCTGGATTGGCTATTTTGTTATAGAACCAACTCCATAAATTTTCAGCACTTTTAACTGCTGGCATAGGATTATTAATTACATCTATTCCTGTTTTACCAACTACAGCTATTGTATTACTTCTAATCTTACAACGGTCAATTATATCAGTAGTAACCCCCACTACACCACCTGCTAATAACATATTAATGGTACCGAAGAAACCTAAATTTGCTGATAAGGCACTTGAAACAAGACATAATAAATTAGCTTTCAAATGATGTATATCCATGTGATGGAACATATGAAGAATAATAGAATCAATATTTGAGCAAAAATGAAAACGTGGTGCACGATATATAACATGGAATGAAGAAAAATATTTTAACAAATCAACTGGAGGTCTTCCCAAACCTAATCTATCGTAATATAGTGATATTAATGAAGGTAAACATGCTGCTGTAGTTCCTGCTATTGCAAGTTTAGTTCCTAATGATAGCTTGTCCATTTCTTTTTTATTTTTAATAAATTAGATTTATATATTACAATAATAAATTTAATAAAATAGCTTTTTTTTCTAAATAATAATATTTAATAATAATTGAAAAGAAATTTAATAATAATTAATTAAAATTTTTTCTAAATAAATATTAATTTAATCTTATACTTTTTTTATTTTTCTTTTCTTTTTTTTTTTTTTTTTTTAATTAAATATATAAAATTAAATTTGTTTTTAAACAAAAAATTCTTAATTATAACATATAAAAACTATAATAATTAAATAAATATATAAATTAGCCTATATTGCATTTTTTTTAAAAAAAAAAAAAAAATAAAAATAAAAATTTAAAAAAAAAAAAGAGGGCTTAATTATTATTTATGAGTTTTTATATAAATTATTTGTTAAATATAATTAAAAAAAAAAAAAAAAAAAGAAAAAAAGAAAAGAAAAAAAAAGAATATAGAATTGTACTATTCGTTGAAAAAATTTGTTTTTATAAATTTAAAGATTAATAAAAGATTAGTTTATTAATAATTATTTTATTGTTGTTGTGATATATGTATTTATTTATTTGTTTTTATTTATAATATTATTTTTAGAATGAATTAATCATTTTTTTATCATACAACTGAATTTTGATTATAATTTTATTTATAATTCTTTCAATTTTTTTTTTACTATATTAAAGTATTATAATTGAATTAAATGATTCAATTCTTGTATTGAAAAAATAATAAAATATATAATAAAATTTTATCTTCTAATTTGTTCTTAATTATATAATGAAAATATATAGAGCGTTATTGCTGATTATTTATTTTAAATTTCAATATCATATTTTATTGAATTATTAAAAATAGTTTTTTTTTTTTTTTTTTTTTTTTTTATTTTATTTTTAATAAAATTAAAATTTAATAAACCATCTTTTAATTATTACATGAATTATTATATTTTAATTTCATTTAAATGTATTAATCAGATAATTTTTAAGATTAATAGATTTCAAATCAATTTTGAATCTACTGAAATATAATATTTTTTTTAATGTTATTAATTTTAAAAAAAAAAAAAAAAATTTATTAATTATTTAACTGTTAATTAACTCATATATATATATATTTTATATTTATTTTTTATTATAAATACAAAATAAAAAAAATTTTTTTTTTTTTCCTTTTTTATTAACTATCAAAATATCAAATATATTTAGTAATTTATTTTAAAATTAACTTTATTTATTATTCAAATTAAGTAATTTATGTTTTTACTTTTACATATATATTTATAATTAAGCATTAGCAAAGAATAATGTGGCGTATTAAATATAGTAAAAATCGTAAAAAATTCGAATACACATTTATTTACCTATACACAAAAAGTAAATATAAAATAATCAATATTTAAACTAAAAATATAAATCTTTAATAGGAATTATTGTAAACTAATTTTAAAATAAATTAATTAATAAATATTAAACTATTAAAAATTTAAATTAATATTATTATTTTTTAATTTACTCTTGACTCAACTTTGATAATAATTCTACTATTTTTTTATACAATATAACTTCAAGGAATTATTAGAATTTAACTTTATCTTTCAATAATTATTTTATTACTACCGAAAATTGTAATAGAAGATGATGAATCAAATTTTTAATGGTGAAGAACTTGATCAGGAAGCTCTATTTCATCCTTTCAGTGATAATGACAGTGATATTAGTGATGATTCAATGGAAATCCCCAGAAGAAAGGGTTCGTCCACCTGCTAGATTTTATGAAAAATAAAAAGCAGTTGAAGCATATATTGCTCATTGCTTAAGCACTTTGAAAACTACCCTCCTCAAATTCTCTGACAACCGAAGACCAGCTCAGTACCTTTTGAATAATATGGAAACGTACCATTTTACGATCATGAACTTTTAGCTATTATCCTGTCCCTCAAAGAATGGAGAAATTATATTATAATTCCATTCCAACTTCCTCTGTAGTTCCTGAGAGTACTAGTTCTTCTTTGAAATTTTTGTAAAAACCTAAATATAGTACTAAAACTAAGCTACCATATTTACGCTCTCTTCTCTTCTATATAAAATCTTGAAACTTTTTTTTGGTGTTCCAAATGCTTAAAGTACACTAGGGAATACTTTATCCCATTCCTTTTCATTGAATGATAAGACTCTTAAATATTTTATTATCTCTCGGTTTCTATTTTCTACTTGTCTATTAGAAGCAGGTAGCGTACATTAACATTATTTTTATCCAAGAAAGCTTTGGTTTTGTCCGAAGTAAACTGTGGTCCATTGACTATTATTATAATTTCTTGTATTCCATGTCTACTAAAAACACAATTCAAAAATTCAATTACATTCTCTGATTCTGCTTTTGATAATAGGGAGTCCTCCATCCATTTAGTCATATAATCAACTAGTACTATTATATATTATATTTTACTTTGCTTGTAGTTCCTAAAGGTCCAATTAAATCTAGTCATACTCTCGTAAATGAAAATCTTGGAGGAGTAGCTAAATTTTTCCTTTAATTTATTTAAAGAAGGTATACAATCCAAAAGGCATGATCGTAGAGTTATAATGTTCAAAAATTAGTGTGGAACAACGTTTTATCTTTATCATCAGGATTCATTTGAATCTGATGATAACCTGAGAAAAGATCTATAGTACTTTGGATCACAGTATTATTTATTACACCTAAAGAATAGAATATCATCAATTATAGTAAACGAATACGAATCCTTTTCGGTAAAGTTATTTAATTTACGATTGTTTACGTACATTCATTCTAACTTGAATGCTTTTCTTTTGAACAAAAACTAAAGGGGACTACCAAAGAAAAAGTGAAAGTTCAATTATTTCGTTTTTCATTGTCTTCGTGAGTTGGACTTTCAATGAATCAGTTTTTATTTCGATAATCAATATTGTTTTTGTTTAATAGGATTTATATTAGATAGTAATTTGATATGATGTAGTTCGGATTAGATTTATTTTATTGTTAATTATTATTTATATATTTATTTTTATTTATTTCTAATTATTTTTACCTATTAATACTAATATTACTAGGTAAAAATTAATTATTGAGTTCTTCCTTGATATTACATTTCTCATTTTCCTCTATTAATTTGATATATCGGTCTTTCAGCTTATTGGAAATATTTTCTTCCGTTTCTGTCAGTTCAGTTACAATTTTCCTTTGTTCTTTATCTCTTTTCTCCTTCTTCAATTCTTTCTTCTTGGAAATTAACGGTTGTTCAATTAGAGAAGGATGTAACTGAGATTTTTTCAAATTTAATCTTCTTTGAGAATCATCAGAATCCATCCTTCATTATTCTTGTATACTGTTTAGAGTTGTTGTTATGATGAGTCTACTTGTACATTCTAAGTGTATGTACCTCTTTCATGTTTAAGGAGTTGGATATTCTGCACTCGCACCTTACTTCCTCTTTATGGCATTAATGACATCATCTTCGCTTTGGTCTTCTTCAATTATAGAGGCAATTTTATTTGGGCCTGGGGTGCTTCCTCTCCCGTTCAAAAGTTTAAATGCTTGTTCTGGAATAGAGATTTTTTCTTATTCCTTTCAATTATTTCCCTTAACTCTTTTGGATTGAGACTGAGAGTATCTCAAACAATAGAAACACTTTATATTCTTCAATTCCTTGTGACTTTCTGTTTTTCTCCTGTATTCCTCCTCTTGATTCTTAACTTTTAGGTTCATAGATATCTTTCTCTATCCTATACCATATTCTTGTCTGAAGCCACATCCAACTAGTTTAGCTTTGTATCTGATAATTTTCCCACTTCATTCCTCTAATAACAAAAACCCATTTCATTGAAATAATATTTATATCTTTTGGTATTTCTTTAACTATTTTATATACACCATCACATTCATATTATTTAATTCATTTTCAATTGCTATTTTATTTTATCTTACTTATTACTTGCCTTGTTTTTTTTTTAGTGCCTTCATCAAATTCATCATTAATATATTTCCTCTTTGAATTTTTATTATAGTTTTTAATATTTATATTTATACTTTACTATATAAATTTTGTTTATTTTCTTCACTTGAATTACTATCTTTTGATTCATTATCTACAATTAAATTTCTTTGATTGAAAAAGTCTTATATTTTTTGAATTTACATTATTCGAAATATCATTATTAATATTTCTTTGTTCAATTTTGTTTGAATTTTCAAGTTTTTATTCCATTTTATTTAAAATATTTTGATTATTATTTCCTAAATTATTTTATTACTTAAATTACTGTTCTAATTATTTTGATCAATCTTAGCATTTAAATTATACAGATTTGAATTGTTTACAGTATTATTTAATATATCATTTAAATTGTTTATTTTATTATTCGTATTATTTAAATTTATTCTTTCATCCTAATACTCTGGATTAATTTGATTAAGGTTATTAATTAAATTATTTTAGTTTAATTAGTAAAAGTGGTTCAATTGATTTAATTAATTTGAATATTCATTATTTAAATTGTTTTTTGTGTGACCATGAGGAATTGGAATTGAAAAATTTTTATTTAAATTATAATAATTTTGAGGAATATTTAAATTATTTTATGAGTAAAAATAATATTGATTGGGAACTAAAGACATAAAATAATTTGGTAAATTGTAATACGTAGTTTCCGATATTATTTGCATCATAATTTTGTAAATTATTGTATAGAATATAGTCGTTTATATTATTACTTTCTCTATTATAAAATTTATTTTGTAAATTGTTTTGTTCTTTATATAGTTCTACTTTGTTATTATTAATATTATTATTATTAAATTTATTTTTATTATTATTATTAATTTTACTGAAGTTAATAATTTTCTATATCATTACTTCTCCAGGATTCATAATAAGGAGTTAAATTTATTAAAGAAGGGAAGGAAGAAGGAGTAGAAATATTACCAAGAGTATCTTCGAAAAAGAACACTAAACGAAAAATAATAATTTTTTATTGTTAGTAATATCATAAACTTTAGAAGCAGAGGGGTTTGAGTCAAAACCTAAAAATATTCATGGAAGAGTAGAGTTAGAGAGTTTTCTTCTAAATTTTTTTGGAAATAGGAAGAAGACTTGACATCCAAAGACTTTAAACCTATTATAATCAAATTTTTTATTAAATAATAATCCATAAATAATATTATTATTAATATCTTTATGTGGCATTCTATTACGAATGAAATTTGTAGTATTAATGGCGTCTTCCCAAAAACATTGCTTTACTGAGCATCTTCTAACATAAGCCATTGCATTAAGAAGTAAAGAGTCATGCAAACGTTCTATTCCATCATTTTGTTTGAGGTTCATAATACCATTTTTGTTACAAAATCTCTTAATATTGGAGACATTTAACGAGATGGATGGATTCAATATTGTTCTATCTAACAAGGAAAAGATTATATATATATATTTAATGCTTTATCGGAAAATTTTAGAAATAGTATTGATGTTGACCTAAACTATCAAGTTAATCAATTCTATGAATTGATTAAAAGAAAAGTAAGCATTAAATTTTATCTTGAAAATTAGAAAACAGATAAACAAATAAAACTATAATAAATAAATAAATTTAATAATACAAAACAACCTATCATCCAAAGAAACTACATTAAATATTAATAAAACGAATATAATCAAATCTATTAGTGAAAATACTCAATCAAATAATGATATAAAAAGTAGTGACACGAATAAATTGGAATACTTAGATCTTTCATATATTAATCAGCCGAATATTAAAAACGTAAAAAAAAAATTAATACAAGCAATAAAGAAAAGGAAGTATTAGATAGTAATAAAAATGATGTGTCACATAATATAGAAAACAATGTCAAACCAGAAAAACATATAAAATTGATGGATACAAAATAAATGATTTAATACCTGGTACAGAACCAAATAAACATTGTGTGTATCGTGTTTCAAAAGTATAAGCTGATGCACTCTAGAAAGTACTTATTAAATTAATTGTTCCATCCAGTTCTACTTGGTCATCACCAGTAGTCCTTGTTCCAAAGAAAAATAGTCAAGTGAGAATGTGTGTTGACTACAGAAGGATTAACAATTGTACACTTAAAGATATGTATGCTCTACCTATCATAGATGAAATTCTCTACTATGTTTGTGGGAAGATAGCGATTTTGTCTACTATTGATCTCTTCTCAGCATATCATTAGATCCTAATATATCCTGATGATAAAAATATCACCTGTTTTACAACTATTTATGGAAATTTTAAATTTGAAGCTATGTCTTTCGGACTGTGCAACGCTCCGGCTACTTTTCAAAGGGAGATGAACCGAATATTTTTTTGATCTAATTGGAATTTGCGTCTTTATTTACATAGATGATTTAGTTATTTACTCTAACTCACTGGAACAACATATTAAAGATATAGGAAAAGCTTTCCATATTCTAACTGATAATAGATTAAAAAGTTAATTTTGAAAAAAGTAATTACCTTCAAGAAGAAATTGATCTCTTGGGTCATACCTTGTCAACAAAGGATATAAAGTCAACGATATCTTAAATGAGTGTCATAATAAATTGGTTTTCACACTCTAATTTAAATCAATTACATTTCCTTTTTGGAAGCAATTGGGTACTACCTCAAATTTATTTGTAGCTTTGACCAAATTGCTATACCCTTATATGATTTAACAAAAAAAAGAATATTCCTTTTGTTTGGTCAAATGAATCCAATAATGCGTTTGTATTTTTAAAAATTTGTCTTATTAATGAATCAATATTATCTCCTCCAAAGTTCTATAAACTATTTATTATATGTTTGGATTCATTAAAATCTGGAATTGGTGGAATGCTTCTTCAACTGGATGAAGATAATATAGAAAAACCTTTATACTTTGAAAGTAGAACCCTCTCTAATTCCGAATATAATTATAGTTTAATTGAACTAGAAGGATTAGCAGTGTACTACTATGTTAAGAAATTTAAACCATTCATCACAGGTAATAATTTTAATACCATTCATTATACTGATCATAAACCTCTAGTTTATATATTTAAAAATAAAGAACCTACATCAAGTCGCCATGTACACTGGATTATGAAAATTTAGTATTTTGAAGATTAAAATCCAATATGAAAAGGGAAGTGAAGAACATTGTTGCTGATGCTTTATCAAGAATGCCTGTTAAAGAAGTAAGCATTGGGCTACCTATAGAGAAGCAAAAAAAAAAAAAAAAAAAAGACTAGCATGAATTAAGAAAAGAATATTAAAGAAGGAGTTTTGTACTAGTTCTGGAATTTCACAAGAACCAATTTAGAATCATACTTCGTAGGAACCCCTTAAGGTTATCAAGAAACAGTTCTAACACAGTTACTTTAGAAGATCCGACTACTGGAATCCAAATGAACAGAAACGTTCATCTCAAGAATATTGTTTAGGTATAGCTTGGTTTTTGATTAACTCAAGTCTTAGAGGGGGGCATCTTGGTAAAGAACAAACATAAAAACATTATTTCCCTGAATAATGCATTAATGATTCTTTACATTCAGAACTTAAGAATATTCTTGAATTAATAAATATATAAATAAAATATTTATATTCTGTACATAACAAAACCATATAAATTGTATTACTTCTTAATAGTAGTATTAGTATTAAATAAAAAATGTTTTTAATTTTAAATAATAAATGATTATATTTATTATAATCAAATATATTTTATATCAACAATTTAAAATCAATATATTTCATTTCTATAACGTCCTATGGATTTACTAATTTATTTTGACAATAAAAATATAAATAGTAGAAAAATTGGAAAGATAGTCTGAACAGATAGTTAAAATTAGATATTTTAATAAGATAGTTTTAATAAAAGAAAAATAATAATAATAATAATAATAATAATAATAATTAGTAATACAAATTAATAATAATAATAATAGTAATTAAAATTGAAAATGTAAATAATAATAATTAAAAAATATAAATAAATAATATTTAAAAATGACAAAAAATAACAAATAAGAAAAATAATAAATAATAATAAATAAATTAAATAAATAAAAATTAAATATTAAATAAACCAAACTAAAATAAAATCTTGTTTAAATAATAGTTTTGTGTTTAAGTTAATAGTTCATCACCACCCTGAACCATATCTACTAAAAATAATTCAAAAATTTTAAACAAAATAATAATTTTTAATATGAACATAAATTAAATTAAAATAATATTAATATAAATTTAAATTATTAATAATATTAATAATATTAAACTTATGATAACTGTTAGCTGACCTGAAGTTGTTTATATAATAATTAACTGATGCATGTGATATACATGAATCTAATGTGCTACAAATGATGAAGAGTTAAGCATATAAAATGCTCACTGTAATGTAATAGTTATACTTAAAAATAATACTTAATTCCTAAAAGTACAAAAATAAATAAACAATAACAAAATTTATTAATCATAGTGTGTTAACCATAATATAAAATATTTTAAGATAGATAAAAATATAAATTTTAAGATTAAACTTATTAACTAAATAAATACCTAATTTAGTAATAAATATTTAATAATAAATTCTTCATTCAATATCACCATTCATGTGACTGATCGTTTTTAGTAATATTAACTATAATATTTTACTATTCTTTATTAGTAATTATTATTATTCATACCAAATCTTTATTATAACAATTCAGTTAATGGATTATTATTTGTTTCGTTTTGTTTTTTTGAATACAATTAAAATAACACATATTTAAAAAAAAAAAAAAAAAAAAAAAAAAAAAAAAAAAAAAAAAAAAACTATAATAATATTAATTTTAATTATATTATATTTTAAATATAAATAAATTTAATATAAAAATAAGTATTATAATATAACTAAAATATATATATTTTATTTTAAATATAATAATAAACTATTTCTATATATTTAATTATAATATATACTATAATAAATACTAATTTTTAATTATAATAAAATTGTTTTTTTTTTTTTTTTTGGAAATGAATTTTGATCAATTGAAATTACCTTTTATGAAGTCTTTTTTTTATTTAATTAATTACAAAAATAGCTATATTAATATTTACATGAGCAGTACGTAATTTTGGTACAGGATTTAGTACGTACCTGCACTATAAAAATAATAATTTAAAATAACCATAATAAAATAAATAACTAAAATTAAACTTTATGTTCTAACAATTATTATAGTTAAATATAGAAAATTATTATTATAAAATATGTAAAATAAAATAACTGTTCTATTTAATATATTATAGAATATATATTAATATATAATTCAAATAAGAAATTATTTTAAGAATTATAATTAAGAAAAGATATAAATTTTATATATAATAATTATTAAATTTACTAATATGTTAACTATGTTAACTACACATATTTTCTTTATATCATTATTTAATGTATAAATTTAATTTTAATAGTTTTAACTTTAATTAATAATATTTAAGAATAAGTAGGCCTAGTTTCTAATTCTACCATACTTAATTAAGATTATTTGTTATATTATTATTCAACTACTATAAAGTATTATATAATTGAAATAGTTATGCCTGAATTATTGAAAATACTGAATTTGAAATGTAATTCATTTATTATTTCAATAGCTTGCTAGACCGATCATGGAAAGGAGAAAAAAAAAACTTTGATTAGGAGGGATTTTCAAAAAAAAAAAAAAAAAAAAAGAGCAAACCAAAATTTGGAAGTGAATTGAATCCCTCGATCTCTCCAAGGTTACCCGAACGTAACCTAACTAACTCGAAATACAATACTAATTATAATTATAAAGAACGCCATGGTTATTGTTTACTGTTAACTACTTTTGAGGAAAAAAAAAAATAAAAATTTTATATTTATATAAATATTTAAATTTTTTTTTTTTTTTCTTAGCTATGGATATTAAAAAATTCTAAGTTGTGTTTTGTGTTTCAATGTAAGTGAAAATGTATTATTAAAAAAATGAATTACTATTTTGTCATGAAAATCTTTTTACAACCATTGGTTTATTTAATAAAATAATAATAATATATGAAAAAAGGAATATATATATATATATATTTTATAATATTTTTTAATTAATAATTATTAATAATTAAATTATAATTAGTGATGAAACTTTAAATAATAATAAATTAAAATAAATATATTAAAGTTATATAGATTATAAGTATAAAATTATTAAATAGTTAAATAGTAAAAAAATTATATTAATAAAATTATAAAAATAACTTGCAAATGTAATTGTTTAGAAATGTTAAATACTTTAGTAAAAATTATTGATTATAAAAATTACTTTAATTTATATAACTAATATAAATAGGAATATAAAATATTTATTTAATAAAATGTTACTAATTGTCCAGTAAAATTAGATAATAATAAAAAAAATGTTTAAAGGTTACTAATTAGCCTGTAAAATTAGACAAGTTTAGTAGAGGTTTACTAATTACCTTAAGAATTAGTATTATAAGTTTTTATAATAAATAATTAATAACATAAAAGGTTATAAAATAAATTTATTTCTATTGAATGAATTTCATTATTTTCTTAATAAATAATTTTATTTAGTATATTAGATAAAGATGGGAAACATGATTTATACCATCTTTTATCATTAGTAATAATAAAATTTTTATTATTATTTATTTATTATTTATATTATTATTTAAAATTATTTATTATTTAAAATTATTGTTATTTAAAATTATTTATTATTAAAATTATTTTATTTTATTTTTGTATTATTAATATAAAATAAATATAAATGATTGATATAAAATGAAACTTTAAATAATAATAATAATAATAATTAATTAAGAAGTAGAAAATAATTTAAAAAATTTTTATATTTTTGATTATTATCAAGAAAAACCGATATAAATTGAACTTTTCATAATATATAACACAAAGAATTATTATTTTTAATTTATGTAGTCATAAAAGTATAAGCAAAAAATAAATATAAATATAAATGGTTTTCTTATATTTGAAAATA
Source organism: Neocallimastix lanati (nom. inval.) (assembly GCA_016946835.1). Classification (NCBI taxonomy): domain Eukaryota; kingdom Fungi; phylum Neocallimastigomycota; class Neocallimastigomycetes; order Neocallimastigales; family Neocallimastigaceae; genus Neocallimastix; species Neocallimastix lanati (nom. inval.). The sequence goes on from JACVTC010000012.1 coordinate 1,375,462, forward strand.
AAATAAAATAAAATAAAATAAAATGAAATGAAATGAAATAAAATAAAATAAAATAAAATAAAATAAAATAAAATAAAATAATATTAATTAATAACAAAAAAATAAATGTTAGCTGTATCATACTCACCATTATAATATTTTTATATAAATAAAATGTTTTTTTTTAAAAAAAAAAAAAAAAAAAAAAAAAGAAAAAAAGATAATTATTCATTAATAAATAATTTTTTAAAAAAAATATTGAATTAATTAAAAAAATAATAATAATAATAATAATTAATTCCCTTGATATATATATTATCTATAGATTTAATATTTATATATAATATAAAAATAATGAAATAACACTATAAAAAGCAATATCCAGGAGAATTTTTTTTTTTAATTATAAAAAAAATAAAAAAAAAAAATAATTAAAAAAATCCTCGATATGGCACAAATAAGCACTGAGATTTTCTATTCTGGGGTATCATACGACCACAGTGGTATCCAAAAGGCTTTCTCTTATTATCATTATTATTATTATCATTTTTATTATTATTACTATTATTATTATTATTATTATTATTATTTTATTAGTATTTTTATTTTTATTTTATTCTTATTCTTATTCTTATTCTTATTCTTATTCTTATTCTTATTCTTATTCTTATTCTTATTCTTATTCTTATTCTTATTCTTATTCTTATTCTTATTCTTATTCTTATTCTTATTCTTATTCTTATTCTTATTCTTATTCTTATTCTTATTCTTATTCTTATTCTTATTCTTATTATTATTATTATTATTATTATTATTATTATTATTATTATTATTATTATTATTATTATTATTGTTAAGAGTTTGAAATTTATGATTTATTATTATATCTATTTTTTTAATATATTTTATGATAAATTTATGGTTTTATAATATATCATTTTTATTAATATAATTTATGATTAAGAGTTTCTCGTACTTTATTCTTTTTTAAATTATATTGGCTTATACATTATATTACATTAGGTTTCAACCCATTTTGAAGCAAAATTTTCATATAGCTCACATAGTCTAACCTTCCACCTTAAACTTAGTTATACTTATAATGAATAAATTGGTTTACTGGTGAAATATGTGTATATAAAACTATCCTATTCTATTATTTTAACTTGATATTATTAAACGATTATTCATTTCTTTTCTAAATTAACCTTTAACTTTACAGGAATTACATTAATTTTATATGATATTAACATCTTTAATTCAATTTAAATATGGCTAAAATAATTTTCTTTAAATATATTTGTAAATCTAATAATTTTCCCCATAAAACTAAATATTTAATATTATTACGTCATTTATATTAGATGTTTTTAAAACATCTCTTATAATATATGGTTTTTTATATTATCATTTATATGATGGAAAGCATTTCTCTTTGAAGGGTGATATTATATCATCTCAATTTATGTGAATATCTCTTATATATATTAAGTTTTTTTTTTTTTTTTTTTTTTTTTTTTTAAATTAATTTCAATTATAATCAGCTTTGAAGTTAAAACGTTAACTTTTATATATATATATATTTAAGTTTTAGTGATTAACTATTAAAACAAATTATTTATTATACATAGGTGTACTTGATAAATTATAATCTTGGGGTATTAATTTGATTATATTTGAAAAAACTAATTATATTATTCCAGCCATTTAAACTTATTAGTAAATAAATATAAAATTATTTCCTAATTTAATAATATTTAATATTTCAGTTAATTTTCTTCTTGTAGGCTAATATTCTCTAATTTTCTCAATTTCGGTTATTTTTTTTTATTCATGTCCAAAGTAAAGATGATTTTTAAATAATCATCATATGGAATCAGTTATATAACTTTCCTTTCATAGTTGATGTTCTTTTATTTTGTTTTTCCTATTTCCACCAAAAATCCAAATTTCTAAAAAGGATTTTATATAGATATGAATTTTTTCATCATTAAAATATTAATGATAGAAATTTAATGATGATAATGATAATAACTTTAAAATTACTTTGCCATCAATAAGTATAGTTTGTTGATGAAATAAACGTCATCTAGTGGTATATAACTCTTGGTTATATTTATTATTTTATTATACCTTTCATCATGAAGGTATGTATTATGATTATAATTAAATTAGTTATTTTTAAACCCATTTCACTCTAGGTTTAATGAGAACTATTATTGTTAGAACGCACCCATTTCATGCTAGGAATTATCATTTTATTGTATTTCCCTTGAACATTTTGGATCAGTTTCATTATTCTTCTTCAAATTGACATAATGAGCAGCTTTTATCATAATTTAAAAATTCCATTTTTATTTTTCTTTGATATAATATGATCTCCTCACCGGTAAACGATTATTTTTGTTAGGAATCTTTCTTAAGAGTCAGTTGAGACTCTTAGATTGTTAATAGTCAAGCACTCATGGATTATAATTATATCAATTTTATTAATATAATTTATGATAAAGAGCTTACTTGCATATTCTAACAAATATTATTATTAATTAATATTAATTATTATTATTATTAATTATTATTATTATTATTAATTATTAGTTATTATTATTGATTATTATTATTAAATATTATTATTATTATTATTTTATTATTATTATTATTTATTTTATTATTATTATTATTTATTTTATAATTATTATTATTATTATTATTATTTATTATTTATTATTTTATTATTATTTATTGTTTGAATATTAATTTAAATAAATTATAAATATTTCCCTTTTTTATTTTTTTTTTTCCCTTGTCAAGTTTTTTTTTTTTTTTGGTCTACTTAAAGTTTATGGAACTTTTTTTATATATTTATTTTAAATATATTTAAACCTATACTTCTATATATATTAATTTATATTATAATATATGTATAATTTATTTAAGAATTGAAATAAATAAAATTAAAATAAATTAAAAGAAGAAAAAAAAATTTTTTTTTTTTCTTTTTCGAACAATTTATAATAGAAATTTTACAATTTCAGACATAAGAAAATTAAATCAGTTTTATAAAAATTTTAAATATAATAAATAATAAATAAATAAATAATAAATAATAAATAATAAATAATAATAAAAAGATTATTTATTAATAGTTAATAAATAATAAATAATAAATAATAAATAATAATAAAAAGATTATTTATTAATAGTTAATAAATAATAAATAATAAATAATAAATAATAAATAATAAATAATAAATAATAATAAAAAGATTATTTATTAATAGTTAATAAATAATAAATAATAAATAATAATAAAAAGATTATTTATTAATAGTTAATAAATAATAAATAATAAATAATAAATAATAAATAATAATAAAAAGATTATTTATTAATAGTTAATAAATAATAAATAATAAATAATAAATAATAAATAATAAATAATAAATAATAATAAAAAGATTATTTATTAATAGTTAATAAATAATAAATAATAAATAATAAATAATAATAAAAAGATTATTTATTAATAGTTAATAAATAATAAATAATAAATAATAAATAATAATAAAAAGATTATTTATTAATAGTTAATAAATAATAAATAATAAATAATAAATAATAAATAATAAATAATAATAAAAAGATTATTTATTAATAGTTAATAAATAATAAATAATAAATAATAATAAAAAGATTATTTATTAATAGTTAATAAATAATAAATAATAAATAATAAATAATAAATAATAATAAAAAGATTATTTATTAATAGTTAATAAATAATAAATAATAAATAATAATAAAAAGATTATTTATTAATAGTTAATAAATAATAAATAATAAATAATAAATAATAAATAATAATAAAAAGATTATTTATTAATAGTTAATAAATAATAAATAATAAATAATAATAAAAAGATTATTTATTAATAGTTAATAAATAATAAATAATAAATAATAATAAAAAGATTATTTATTAATAGTTAATAAATAATAAATAATAAATAATAAATAATAAATAATAAATAATAATAAAAAGATTATTTATTAATAGTTAATAAATAATAAATAATAAATAATAATAAAAAGATTATTTATTAATAGTTAATAAATAATAAATAATAAATAATAATAAAAAGATTATTTATTAATAGTTAATAAATAATAAATAATAAATAATAATAAAAAGATTATTTATTAATAGTTAATAAATAATAAAAAAAAGATTATTTATTAATAGTTAATAAATAATAAAGAATAATAATTATTAAATATTAAATATTAAATATTAAATATTAAATAATAAATATTAAATAATAAATATTAAATAATAAATAATAATAATTAAATAATTGAATAACTACTAATAATAATAAAATAATAGATGTAAATATGATAAGGTTGAATATAAATAAAAATAAACAATTGTAACAAAAGTCATTATTAGAAATTATAGATTGAGTAGTAAGAATAAAAATAATATTTCCTATGAATAAATATACAACTATTACTATTAATTCATTATTATTTAAGTATTATTAATAAATAAAATTTTATTTTTTTATTTAATAATTTTTTTAAATCAAAAAAAAAAAAAAAAAAAAATTAAAAATTAAAAATTATTGTCCCTTTTAATTGTCCCTTTTATTTTAAATAAGTAAATAAATAAATAAATAAATAAATAAATTATTATTATTATTATTATTATCACTATTTTAAATTTTACAAATAATTGAAGTGGATTAAAATTTTTTATTATTTAAAACACTTTAAATTTTAATATTCATTTCTATCTGTTTATATGAATGAAAATAAAAAACAACAATATTATAATTGTTATAATTATTTATTTATATTAATAATATTTTAATAATAAAATTAAAATTAAATATAAATAATGAAGTGGATTAGGATTTTTGATTAATAGAATGTCATTAATAGACAGACAAATATATATATATATAAATTTATTTATATATGAAATAAAGGTAATGAATATTGAAATACTTTAAATAATAAATTTATCTTATAGAATAGTCTTATAGTGTTAACTCTACCAGTTATAATAATACTGATAGTAATTGATATCATATACATTATTATTTATATTATTATTAATTAATGGAATAAAAAATTATTATTATCATCCAAGATTAAAAAAAAAAAAAAAAAGGAACAGTTCATCCATTAAAAAGTCAAAAAAAAAAAAAAAAAAAAAAAAAAAAAACAGATGAGGTATGTTTCTGTTCACTATTCTAATATCACTTTCTCTTTCTCTTTTCTCTTTTTAATTTTTAATTTCAAATATTTAAATATAATATAAATAAAATAGATTAGTAATGGTGCATTTTGTTGTATATCTTTATATTTGTTATATAAATTAGTTAATTAGTTAGTGTCATTTTTACAAGGTACAAGAATAAATTAAAGAAATTTAATATTAGTTTAATATTCTTTCCTTTCTTTCTTTCCTTCTTTCTTTCTTTTTTTATCTTTCTTCTATTCTCTATTTTAATTTTTTTTTTTTCCATTTTGAAACATTAATTAAAAAAAAAAAATTTTTTTTTTTGAAATATTTCTTTTGCATCCCATCAGAAATTAAAATGATTTCATTTTATAACAGATAATTTCCTTTTTAAGAATTTTTTTAATTTATTAACATTTATATGAAAAAATTTTTTTTTTTTTTTTTAGATCTTCATATAATAATAGAATAATTAAATAATTGATAATAAATGATGGAATAATAAATCATAAATAATAAATAATAAATAATATATAATATATAATAAATAATAATAAATAAATAATATATTATAAATAATAAATACTATATAATAAATAATAAATAATATATAATAAATAATAAATAATAAATAATAATAAATAATAAATAATAAGAAATAAATAATAAATAATAAATAATAAATAATAAATAATAAATAATAAATAATAAATAATAAATAATAAATAATAAATAATATATAATAAATAATAAAAAATAATAAATAATATATAATATATAATAAATAATATATAATAAATAATAAATAGTGGAATAATAAATAATAAATAATAAGTAATAAATAATGGAATAATCAATAATCAATAATCAATAATCAATAATCAATAATCAATAATGGAATAATAAATAATGGAATAATATATATATAATGGAATAATAAATAATAAATGATTAAATAATAAATAAATCTTTAATAAAAGTTTTTTTAATATAATTGGAAATAAAAAAAAAAAAAAAAAAAAAAAAAAAGGAAAGAAATTTGAGAAATGAATTTTATGAATAAATTATAATATATTGAATAGATCATCCATATTGAATAGATTACTTAAAATAATTTAAAATAAAATATTAATGGTTAATAAAAAAGAACTTAATTACTTTCTTTTATTGATATTATTACTCCAATATTTAGATGATAATGACCTTTTTTTTTTTTGTGTATATATATAAATTATGTTCCATTGGTTAATGGTGTGGATGCAATAATTAATTATTAATTATCATTTTTTCTTTATGGACATTAATTTTAAGGTAGTTTCATGTTATTTTTTTTTTTTTTTGGTTTGTGTGAGTATTTACTAAAAAATAAAATAAAATAAAAAATATAAGTATAAACAAAAAGAAAAAGAAAACAAAAAGCATTAAAAAAATAAAAAATAAAAATAATCATATAAATTATGCATGCAGAAACTAAACCACTTCCTCTTAAATTGTTGGTTGGAGTAAAGAAGGACTCATCAGTCAAAGCTTTTGGTTCATCGTTTTAGATTTCAAATCCTACCAAAAAAAAAAAAAATTAATAGAATGATTTTAAAATTTTAAAAATTTAAAAAAAAATAAAAATAAAAAAAAAGTTTTGTATATGTAACCAATAATTATTCATATATTATAGTTTATTCATTTATTTATGGTTAATTTTGTTACAGAAAAAAAAAATTTGCATCCCTTTTGAAGGGTTCTTTAGAGACTAACAAAAAATTAACCATGAAAATAAAAATGAATAATAAAAAAAGTCTATTTATTAATAAATATTTAATCGTCAATAATTAAAATCAATACATTCATTAATAACTATTCAATGGCGAATAATGAAAAACAAATACATTCCTTAATAAATTTTTAATATTAAATAGAATTAATAATAAAATATTTTATTTAATTATTTTTTGTTTTGTTTTGTTTTGTAACTTTTGTTTTATATTTTTTCCATATCAATAAAAAAAAAAAATAAAAAAAAAATAAACTTTTTATCATTAATTAAATTTTTTTTATTTTGTTTCCCTTTTTGTGTATTTTTTTTTATTTTTTAATAATGCAATATATTATGTAATATATTATGTAATATATTATATTGAATTAAAACCATACCAATGAAGTTGGAATTAATGGTAAGGAAAATATGGATTTATTAATTTTTTATTTAATAATTAATATATTCATTCATTGATATTTTATGAATTATATTAATAATTCAGCTAGTAATTTATTTAAATAGTTAATATTTATTTATTTCATAAAACTATAGAAAAATTTGAATCTAGTGGGTTTTAAAACGTGGCGTAATTTTTATATGTGGCTTGTTTTTAAATATTAAAATAAATAATAATTAAATTAATAATTAAATAAATAATAAATATTTTTTTATATATATAATTTATTAATATTCAATTATAAAAATAATTTTTTATATTCTTTTTTAATAGAATATATTATTATTTCTTTTGAAATAGTTATTTAATATTACTTAATTGAAAAAATATATTATTATTTCTTTAAAAATAATTATTTATATATTTATTTATGATTGTATATAATATCTTAAAAATGTATGGCTTTATTTAAAAAACACATACGCCACATTACGAAATGCACTCCCCAAAAATTTCAATTAAAACTAACCCTTTATTTAAATAAATTTTTATTTTATTATATAATTTAATTTACTTTATATTTATTTATTTATTTATTTAGTTATTTATTTATTTATTTAGTTAATGATTAATCTTTATTTCTTTTTTTTTCTTTTTATATTAATAAATAAACTTTTTCACTTTGCATTTTTTCTTTTTCTCATAGTTTCTTTTTTCTTTCATTTATAAAAAGTTTTAAACATTTTTTCAACCTTTTAAAAACTCTATTTCATAATTAATTGGATAAACAAACTTTATTTAATAATGAAAATATAGTAACTAAACTCTATTTAATAATAAATTCATAATCATAATAGTAAACAAACTTTATTCAATAATAAATTCATCATCATTCATCAGAAAAACTTTTTTAATCTTTTTTAATTAATAAAAATAAAATATTAATTAATTACAAGAAAATTTTAATTAATTAAAAAATAATCTTAATTCATAACAAATGAATTTTAATTCATAATTAATAAATGAATAAATAAATAGATTGTAAATAAATATTAAGTAATAATAAATAAATGAATAAATAAATAAAAAGTTTTATATACATTTTATAAATATTAACATATAGAAATAAATTAAATTCAAATTAATTAAAATAAAAAATAAAATAAGGAAATATAAACTATAAAAAATAATTATAAAATATAAAATATGGAAATATAAAATAAATATAAAAATATAATTATAAATATAATTATAAATAAATTATAAAATAAATAAATCAATATAATAATAAAATATAAATATTTATAAAATATAAATAATAATAAATAATAATTATCATAAATAATTATAAATAATAATAAAATTAATTATAAAAAAAAAATGTCAATCATTCACTCATATTATTATTATCATTTTAATTAATTAATTAATTAATTAAAAAAGAAAAAAGAAAAAAAAAAAAAAAGTATAAAATATAAAAAAAAAAAAATTATAAATATAAAAAAGGTTTTTCCTTTTTATTTTTCTTATCTCTTCTTTCATTTTATTTAAAGCTTTTTTTTTCTTTGTTTATTCTCTAATATTAAAAAGCTTTTATTGTTTTTTTTATTTTTTTACTTTTATTTTATTTTATTTGATTATTTATTTTATTTTATATAAACTTAATAGAAAAAAAAAATAAAATAAAATAAAAATAGTATAAGAAATTATGTATTTAATAATAATTTAAATATATTTTTAGAATTTAGAAAAAAAAAAATAAAGTCTTATTTATAAAAATAATTAGTTAATAGAAAGTAAATTTAAAAAAAGTAATTTATTGTAAATAAAAATAATAAATTATTTTTAATATTAAAAAAAAAAAAAAAAAAAGATATTATATATATATGTATATATAAATATAAAATAAAAAAACTTTTTATAATTATAATAAAAAAAAAAAAAGAAAGAATTTTATTTTCTCTTATTATTATTTTTTTTATGTATAATACCTTAAAATACTGCTATAATAATTACAAATAAACAAAAATAGTAATTTTAAATAAGAGAATAATTAATAATAATATAAAAACACATAATATAAACTTAATTTAAATAATAAAATATAAAATATATATATATATTTAGTGATATTTATTATATATATGTATTAGTTTTCCGAATTTTGAAAAGATTTATTTCTTTTTTTTTTTTTTTTTTTTTTTTTATTAGTTATATAATAATAATTAATTTAAAGAAAAATAAAAAAGATATAAATCTAAAAATTAATAAAAAAAAAATAATAATAAAATATTAATAGAAAATAAATGAATAAATAAATAAGCTAAGAAAAAAATTAATTTTATAAGTTTTTAATTATAAATTTTTACCATAGTATTATTAAACCTTTACATTATAATGTATTTTTAATAATATTAAAACTAATAATAATAATAATAAAGAATACAATAATTAGTATTTTTATGTATATAAGGTTATAAGATTTTTTTTATTAAAAAAAAATATTTTCAAAACAAAAATATACAAAATAAAATAAAATATAATAATTAATAAAAAATTTAGTAGATAGTATTATTGTTAAAAAATAATTAGTAAAAAGCAAATAAATTCATAATATTTATTTACTTAAAAAAGAATTAACAAAAAAAAAAAAAAAAAAAAAAAAAAAAAAAAAAATTAATTACTTAAAAGTAATAATAATATATGTATAAAGTTTAATAATTTAAATATTTTTAAATTAATTATTTCAATAAAACAAATACTATCTTTTATTTTGTTTTTAAAAAAAGAATTAAGGTAATATATATTATTTTTCATTCAGTTTGAGATAAGATATATTTATATTTTTTCCCCATAAATATAAATAAAATTATAAAGAATTTAATAATATTAAAATTATTTTTATAATTTTTTTTTCCTTTAAATATATAGATTTGAACAAAATGGGTTATACAAAGAATAAAATGGATAATCAAATGAAACCAAAGAGTAGGTTGAGAAGACTAATTAATAGGACTAACATCATATATGTACTCTTTCTTTTAGCATTACAGATAATTATTATGACCGTAGTGATTATCATAATGTATTGTTTTAATTTTATTATTATTTTTTATTTTTATTTTTATTATATTTATTTGTTACTTTTATTATATATATATATTTTTTTATTATTATATTTATATTATTTTTTATTTTTATTATATTTATTTGTATCTTTTATTATTTATATTTTTTATTTTATAGTTTATTTATTAATTAATTATATACCTATATATTAATATGATTAATAAAATAGAAAATTGGGAATTCCTATTAGATTTAGACCACAAGTTTACAGAGATCCTAGTCATAGTGGTTCTTATGGTTTAGAATTAGCTAGCGTTCTTAAATTATCATTTTCACTTTTTACTATTTTTATAGTAAGTTTATGGTTATTTTGGAAAAAAAGAAATCACCATTTAATTAATTATCGTCCAGTTATGCTTTGTTTAATGACTGGTATTTTTAGTGCTTTTTACAATACTCTTTTACCGGTATGAATTTATTTGATCTTTATTTTTTATTTTTTTATTTTTTTAATTTGTATAAATAAGTATATTTTATACAATAAAATTAAAGAAATATATATATTTTTATATAAAATAAAAGAAAGAAATATATATTTTAATAAAACAAAAAGATATACATATATATATTTTTTTTTAAATATATATATATGTTTATTATTAATTCATTATTAATTTATTATATTTTGAAAAAATTTTTATATTAATAATTTTTTATCATTTATTTTTATTTGGATAATTATCATTATTTTTTTTTAAATTCTTTATTTTTATTTTATTATTATTATTATCATTATTTTAATATTTTTATCATTACTATTATTTTATTATTATTATTATTATTTAATGTTTACTAATCCTTATAATATTATATATTTTATAATTATTAATATATAAAGATTATTACTTATTTTACCGAAAATAAGGATTCATCTAATCGTAATAGTTACATTTGTATCATTCCATTAGTATTTACTATTGTTTTTGCACCAACCAGTCTTATGGCCAATTTATCAAGATTTATAAAAATTTATTTATTAAATCGAAGAGATTTCGTTAGATTAAAGCTGTACAATAAAAATAATAGTAATGCTTTCAATATGAATGAAAGTGAAGGAGGCGAGAGAAGTTTAGAGCCTAATACTTATCTTAAACGTTTAAATAAATTAGTCAGTAAACAAATTACTATTGGTGTTTTCCTTGTACCTTACATATTTTTGATTCTTTTAGGTGGAACCATTATTGCATTTGAATTTTATAAAGAAAAGGATTGCTCTAAGACATCTAATCAAGGCTCAGAATGTGGAGTTTGTAATCAGGGAATTATACTTTATTCTCCTATTATGCTCTTGATTGCGGCTGTTTCTTTTATTATCCCTTATATGTTTATTGATCTTTACAGTACCGTGAACATTATTAGTAAGTTAGATATTGTAGTAAACTTTATTGGTATCTTCCTTGGTAGTATCTTATTCGTCTCTTCATTATTCGTTATTCTCGATAAGGATAAACTTAAAAGTCAAGACTATAAAGCCTCTGAAAAAGGTGAAGTCGTCAAATATTATTTATTTAGTCAATTTAGAAATAATTCCTTATTCTTTCTCATTCCAAGTTTTGTCGCCTTCTTTTGGGCCATTATTGTCCCGTTGATTGAGGTGTACGTTTCTGACTTTAAATTGAAAAATAAAAAGTTACTTGGTAAAAAGGAGTTTACTCGACTTTTAGTTAGTAGTCGTTACATTGATTCCTTGAAATCTATTGCGGTAAAATCGTATTGTGTGGAATTGGTTATTTTTTGGGAATCTCATATGAAATTAATGAAACGTATCTATGATGAAGTCATTAAAGATCAAATGGAAGATGGTAAAATTATTGGAGAGGAGGGGCAATTTCCTTTTAATAAAGATCAAAAGTCTATTTCAAGAGAAAGTACTACTCTTTCAAATTATTCCTATCCAAATAATTCCATTGCTAATCGCAATGCTAATTCCAATTATAATCCCAATCTCAGTTCCAATTCCAAAACCAATTCCAATACTAATTTCAATTTCAATTCAAATTCTAATTTCAGCTATGATTCTAATTCTAGTCTCAATTCCAGCCTACAACCCAACTATGATTTATTATTGGGTTTAAATAAAAATATATTTGGTAGTGATAATGATCGAATCATTTATACTGGTTGTTACTCTAATTCAGGAATTAATCCTAATCTTATTAATTATGTTATCCGGGAAAATGAGGAAAAAGAAAAAGAAAAAGATATCTATTCCTCTAGTCCTATGGGTAATACTACATTGGTAAATAATAGAAATAGAGGCTTCAGCTTAGATGATGTTCACCAACCTACTCGTAGTAATAGTAATAGTAACAGTAATATTCAAATAAATATGAATAATATGAATTATGGTAAAGGAGGAAGTTATGGTAAAGGTAATTATGGTAGTAATGGTGGTATGGGAAATGATAATAGTACCACCTCTCATAGTTCTTACAGTTCTCAAAATCAAATGTACTCTAATAATGATAAAGCTGGTCTTCTTTATCGTTCAGATTCTAACGTTTCTTACGGTCAAAATTCTACTTCTTCTACTCTAGGAGGAGGAAATAGGTATAATAGCAGTGTGAATAATAGTATGAGTATGAGTTATAATTCATTCAGTAAGAATAGTAATAAGCGGAAGGCGAATTCAAATTTCAATAGTAATACTGAAATTTTTTATGAAATCTTTAATGTTAATCCTTATCATGTTGTGTTACCGCCAAAATATTGGAGTGGCTATAATCAATTATATCATGCTTTTATCTCGGAAAAAAGTTTAGCCACGGTAAATATCAATGATAGTACGGCCAATAAATTAAATAGAGGAATAAAAATTAGAAATTACACCATTGATATGTTCTTCCCTGCCATTGCTGAAACAGTTGATTTAATCTATCAAAATTTGTACCCAAAACTTGTTAAATAAAAAAAAATGAAAAAGTTAAAAGAGAGAGAGAGGAAGAGGAAGAAAAAAAAAAAAAAAAAAAAAAAAAAGAGATATAATATAAATAAATTGAGAGAAAAAAAAAAGTGAATTTTAATAGTAAAAATAGTAAATAAATAAACAAAACAACCTTAATTCTTACTCTATAAAACATAAAAAAATAAAAAAAAAAAAATAAAAGATCTTTTTAAAACTAAAAACTAATATTAAAAAATTAAAACTATAAAACCAAATTAAAAAAAAAAAAAAGAAAAAGAAAAAGAAAAAGAGAATAGAGAATAGAAAATAGAAAATAAATAAACAAATTGAATAATTGCTAAATAATAATCAATTTAATTTTTATTATTATTTTTTATTATCGTTATTATTTTTTTTTTTTTTTAATTTTATTTTTAGTTTTATTTTTATTGTTTATTTTTTATCTTTTATTTATTTAATAAAAAATTAATAAATGTATTTAAAGCTAAAAAAAAAAAAAAAAAAAAAAAAAAAAAAAAATAAACAATAAAAATAAAAAAAATAATAAATAATAAATAATAATTAAAAATAAAAATAATAAAATAAAAAATAATAATAATAATAAAAAAAAATATATATATTAAATAGATTAAATAAATAAAATAAAAAAATACAATATAAAGATAAAAAAGGAAAAAAAAAGGAATGGAAAATTATATTATTATATTAAAAGTTTTATAATAAAAAAAAATGTAAAAAAATATAATATAATATCTATTTATATATATATGATGTATTGCAAAAGAGAAATAATAATAATAAAAAAAAAATAGATAAAAGATAATTTAGGATATATATATATTTATATATATATATATATTTTTTTTTTAAATGAAATTTATTTTTTGTCAAAAAAAAAGTTTATTCCTTGTCTATATAAGTGAACAACTCCTAAAATATTCACAGGGGTCTACTATTCCGTATATTGTGGGGCTTACGGAATATCCTGTTAATACAATACCAATCATCAGTAGCTCTCTTGAGTTACTTTTTGAGAGGTTTAGCAAAAGCACTTTCATTTCCAAGAGTGCCGATATGGTAAAGGAATAGTGCAGTTAGAAGTCCTGTTAATTCTTATCAATACACATTAACTAACAGCACAGTTCCGAACACAGAACCTATAGTCCTATAGTAAGTAATTCAACTTTTGATGATCTTTCTTGTGGTTTAGGGGAGAGTTTAGTGGATACACACTATCTATTTTAAAGATGTTACTTTTTTGTTTTATTATTTGAGATTTAACTGGTGATCATGTTACTACTCGTAGCATACATCACACTGAATTTTTTTTTTTTTTAACTCTTGAACTTATTTTTATTTTAATTTATTCATTAATGCTATTTTAAATAATTGTAATAAACATGATAAATATAAAAAAAAAAAAAATGATGTTATTAGTATTGGTAATAGAAAAAAAAAAAAAAATGTTATGGCGGTCCTTTTTTTTTTTTTTTTTTTTCTGCTGATGATGACATTGTTCTTATAGAGCCTCTTGTGAGAGAGAGAGATAGAGAAAAAAAATGAAGACTCTACTTTTCTTCATGTTTTTTTTTTTTTTTTTTTTTTTTTTTTTTCTGGTTTGTGAAGAAACCAACAATCTCTTATGTACATTTTACTTAGGTATCCCCCCTTCAGTAATGATTTTTTCCCTTGAGTCTATTATCGACTTATATGAATACTAAAGTTAGAAAATCCTTATTTTTTTTTTTTTTTTATCCAATAATAAAATTCAATTAAAATTTAAAAAAGGATCTATTTATTCAATCATATCATATATTATTATTTTAAAAAAACATTATAATTTTCTCCTACTTTTAAGGTTCTAACAAACAAACAAATAAACAAAAATAAAAAAGAAAAAAAAAATTCTTAAGAATGTACAATCCTTTAATCGATACTGCATTGTTGTATATTCTTATGAATCAAATATAACAGAACTATGTAATTATGAATTAAATTGAAAAAGAATTAATGTAAAAGAATTATTTACCTTTGATAATATTACAGATTATATTTATAATTATAGACATATATATCAATAAAACGAATCTCAAATTAAAAATAAAAGTGAGGTATTAGAAATTGAAGATGAATATAGTTTGGGAAAGAGTTTTATCTGTAAAAATGTTATTTGTACAAAAATAGATTGTAAATATATGAAATTGTTTGTTAAAATTCCAGATAAAAGTAAAAATATAAAAAGATATATTACTGAATCTTACAATTATGATAGAATAAAATCTAAAATCAGATAAAATTCCTAATTATACGAGTGATTATGTTTATAGATATACAAAAGAAGAAGAAGAGAATAAAAAATTTGACACTTGAAGATATTATGCTATTATTTCTTTTATATGTACTTCTGTTTCACAATGTTTGATTAATAAATACATTGATGGCTATTACATGATTACATATTTTAATAGAGAAAATCCAACTGAATTCTGTGTTTACATTTATAGCCATTCAATTTTTGGTAGTCATTCATACATACATTATGATAAACTAGTAGGGTAATATATGTAAAACTAATAAAGGAATGGGCATCAGTAAAATGTTTAAGAAATGATTATTGTGATGCTCCACCTGATAGACCTTCAGACAGTGATGGGGTTTATGATATAGAGTTGAATTTTTTGTTTATTTTTGTACCTTGTACTCATATTTTTATATAATATATATATATATTTACTTTAGATGTACTATTACCCCAATAAAGGAAAATAAAAGTAACAATAAAATAAAATAAAAATTATATTGTAACTTTAAAAATAAAAAAAAGGGAAAATGTTAATTATTTATGCAAGAAATTTGACCATTCTACTAAGGAGATATACAATAAATTTAAAAAATTACAAATGCTCAAGAAAAATTTAAAGTATAATCCAAAATAGTATAAAGGGACTTAAGAAAACTGAAAACGAAGAATTCCAATTAAACGACAAAAAACTCAATAGAAGAAAATGATAATAATTTCAACAATAATTATTCAGAATTACAATCCTAGGAACTATAATTCCAATAGCTTTTTTTTCCTTAGGTTGTACTATTAATATATGAATGGCTGTTTCAAGACCCTTAAATTTTAAAATTTAATTTCCCCTTACATCATAATCTATATTTTAGATTCAGGTTCCTTTCTACCCTTTTTTTTTAAACTTTCCAAAATCTTCTCATGAATGACTAATCCTGTCATGAAAATATATTAACTCCCCTATGGAAAGATCGTCACATCAAACACTCAATTGCACTTTTATCGGATACCTGAATAATAATATAAATTATGTTTGATAAAGTTTTCTATATCCAACAAAATTAAAAATAAATAAATAAATAAATAAATAAATAAATAAATAAATAAATAAATAAATAAATAAATAAGAAAAAAAAAAAAAAAAAAAAAAAAACATGTCTGTAATTTAACTCATTAAAGAATACAGCAAAATTATTTTTTTCAGCCACAAAAATGAAATGGTCGTATCAATTTTTCAACCAACACAACAACAAAAAAATTATCAATCAACCTCAAACCAAACAAAAAAAAACATTTTTCAATATTTTGAATTTCTAACACATCCCTTCAATTTAACAAAAGGAAAGGAAAATAGAAAAAAAATTATACCCCTCAAAATCAAAAAAAATTAAAAGAAAAATAAAATATTAAGGATATAGGTGAAGTTGATTTCAATATCGGTATAAAATTTGACAAAAAAAAAAAAAAAAAAAAGGGTATGATAATGCTAGAATATGTGAAATAAATATAAAATATATATCAAATGTATTGAAATATACTGTAATATAAATAATGTATAAGCCACAATGTATTAATATAAAAGCATGTAAATTTATTAATTCTGAATTTATGCAACTCTTTATATCATAAAATATATTAATAAAGTTGACATAATTATAAAACCCAAATTATTGACTCTCAACAGATGAAGACTACATCCTTTTTTTTTTTTTTAAAAAAACCAAAATTCAAAAAAATTTAAAACTTTTTATTTTAGAATATATTTTTATTCATAGTACAATTTTTTCTTATTAGTAAATGGAGACAATTATATCAAGTCTTATTTTATGTATTAAATATATAAAACTAATTGTTAATCATTCATCTAATCTGTATCCGAAAAAAGTTACATGTAAGAACTACTTAAGAGATACAATTTTAACAAAAATGTGTACCTGTGTAAAATACGAAACCAGTAGAAAGTTATGAATCAATGAATAAGCATTTGCAAAGAAAAACGGTTTACAAGAAGCGTCATTGGAGATCACCTCTATCTTGCAGTTTGTATATGAGACCAGAAATAATGTTCTCTGTATCTAACCAGTTAAAATAGCAATCCAACATTAGAAAGACTAGTTTAATGTAAAAAAAAAAAAATTTTTTAATATATCTCAAATGGCTTTCAGAAATATGGAATAAAACTCATGAAAGAAAGACTTTAAGGACTTTAAAAGTTTTCATTAACGTTGATGACTCTGGCGATAAATGAATTCGAAAGTCGATTTCAGGTTTATATTATTTTTTTTTATAGTAGCAATTATTGCAAACTTTAAAGGTTTATATCATAGTAATCATGATAATAGGTAATTCACCAACCTTGCTGATTCTCGAAATTCCAACAAGTTGTGGCAACTTCCACTGCATAAACTAAGGGCTTTTGCATCAGCGACGGTACAAAGCATTAGTCTCTGCTAGATGAACATTCTTAATGAATTAAATATCAATGTGGATCGTTTAACAATCCAGGAGGATAACAAGGCGGCAATATACAATTTGTCAGAATCAATCCATTAATGGGAAATCAAAAAAAAAAAAAACATATCGATATAAAGTCTCACAATATGATAAAACCTAGTTAATAAAAACATAATAAAATTAAAATATATATAGTCAGAAAACCATATTATTTTACCAAGTAAGTTATTAAATAATGAGATTATCAATTTTTTTTTTTTTTTTAGACCAATAAATAAACTTTTTTTAATAATATTCATTAAAAAAAAAAAAAAAAAAAAAAAAAAAAAAACATGAAAATAACTATGATTGATAAATATAGAAATTTTATTTTAAAGGAATTTTTAGAATAAGAAAGGAAAGAGCTAATTAAGATATATCTAATTTGATAATAAATCATTATTATAAGAAGTAAGATTTGAGAGGGACTATCAAATAACAATAATTAATATAAATAATCGTATTCGACCAATAAAATCTATTCATATTTACTTTGAGTTAAATTAGGTGAAATTCAAAAATCTTTATATTATTAATAAAACATAAAAATGTATGATATAAAAATATTGTCATAACACAATTATTATTTTTGTGTTTTAGGGTTTATTATTCATTTATTTGTTTATTTTAATAAATTTATTAATATTTTCTATTTTTAAAGGTAAATAAATGATATATAATAGTATTATAATACTTTTTTAATTTAAATACCTTTTTTTTTTTTTTTTTTAAGAATAATTTATATTCTTTTTTTTTTGTTTTTTTTGTTTTTGTTTTAAGAATAATTTATATTTTTTTTTATTTGTCTTTCATTATAATGTATATTGCTTTTTTTTTTTTTTTTTAATGTAAATTTATACATTAAAACTTTTGATAATTTAATTATATTTTTTATATTAAAAAAATATTAAATTTATTAATTATTATATTAATGTTAAAAAAATTTTTTTTTTATATACTGAATATATTATTATTATTATTATTATTATTATTATTATTATTATTATTATTATTATTATTATTATTATTATTATTATGAATTTAATTGTATTTATTTTATTTTATTTTATTTTAGTTTTTAATATTTTTTAATTTTTCAAATTTTTAATTTATATCGAATAATTTTTTTTTATCATGGTATTATTTATTAAGACATTGCCTAAAATTTTTTTTTTCTTTAATAAGTATAGTGTGTTATAGAATATAATCATATAATTTTTTTTAAAAAAATAATATATATATTTATTTATTTACACTATACCACACCAATCATTATTTTCAACACCCCAATAGCCATTAGAATCAACATAGCTAATTACTGTATAATTTTGACAACATGGAAAACCTAATGATTCAGACCAGCATTTCTCATGTTTTGGAATCATAAAACAGTAATCTCCATTTTCTATACCCCAATTACCATCTTTATCAGTGGCTTCGACTTTTTCTGTCTTATAACAGCATGGATAGTCTAATTTTTTATAATAACATTTTTTGTTACATTCCTTCATTATTATCTTCTTCTTGTTAGAGATCTTCTTCTTTATAGCAGAAGGTATTTTATAATATTTATTTTCATTGATGTAACCTTTCTTAAAGTAGTTATAGAATTTTTGACATTTACTAGATTCAACAAATTCACATTTTTCTTTCTTTTCATCGTCATTCATTTTAACAATAGAAGGGACAAAGCATTCACTGTAGCTGTTAATATCGTTCATAAATAATTTATTATTTATTAGATTAACATAATCAAGATACTTTTCACGATCAAAATCGTCGATGAATCCAAAAGATTTATACTTTTTAGCAACCGTACATACAGATTGATTAGAATAATGAAGTTTGTAGAATGCTTCACATTTATCCGAGGTATAAACCTTATATTTTTCATATAATTCTTTTTGGTTCATATCATCGCTGATATCAATGATACATTCTTCATATTCCTTCAGTTCTTCTTTACATTCATTAATTGATTTTTCTATTGTAGTACAGTAGCCAAATTCACTTTGACAACCATTTTCTATGAGACAAGCATTCCATGGATTGTTTTGGAAGGAAATACATTCTCCGTCCTTAGAGCAACACCCGTTAGAGCAGGATTTATCTTTACCACATTCTATATTTTTATTATCTGGTGAATAGATACTTTTTTTACCGTTATTTATGAAACGATTTGGAGTATCAGCAGATCCCATATACTCTAAATTGGTAATAGCCCCCTTAATAGACATATTAATTAAGGTCTCTCTCATTTTTTCATTATCATACTCTATCTCTGAATTTTCTGACATAATTAAAGCGGCAACACCAGCTACTAAAGGAGTAGAGCAAGAGGTACCTCTAGAAGAAGAATTTGCTGTGGTAGATCCACCCTCTAATTTAGCAGAGGTGACAAAACCAGGAGCAAAAACATCGACACAATCACCATAATTTGAGAAAAAGGATTTCATGTAGCCATGATTGTAAGTATCAGTATCTGTTGCCCCTACGGTGATAGCCTTACGATAGCCTGTGTAAGTGTAAAATGTTTTTTCGCCTTTCTTCGCACAACAATTGATATCTTCATTTGAGGCACAAACAATAACAATGATGCCATTCTCAATCAATTGACTGAGAATATCATCTATGGATTTTACATATTCATTCCAGGCCAAGGACATACTAACAACAGTTTTATGTGGTTTTCCATGATCTAAAACATATCTTAAGGCTCGTACATTTCCAATGTTTGTACTATCATAAGACAACATATGAATATTAGCTTTTTTAGCAACGCCATAAATAGCTCCTCCAGCTACAGATGAGGCCATAATACCGTGTCCTGGATAATTATTCTTCTTATAACTACATGACTTTTTTTCTTCTCCTGATAACTCATCAATACCTTTTTCTCTACAAATGGCATCACAACTTATGGTTCGATTGTAAGGGGTTCCCTCATACGTATCAAAATCTTCATGATCAACCATTAAACCAACATCAATAATGAAAATATCAATACCTTTTCCTGCACTACTTGGATAATAATATGCATTATCAAAAGTACTATTTTTATAATAGTATGGGGATTGAGATATCGAAGATAAATGATTAGGAGAAAATTTAACCTTTTGAACATTGACATCTGACCATCCCGTTTCTTTTTTAATAGCCTCAACATTATAATATTCAGAATTTTTTTTCTTATCGGTACTCATTTCTACACTTTCATCGGTTTGAAAGTCATCATTAATTTCCAAGGCCTTACTTTTTTCACAGTATAATACATTATCCATATTACAAACAATTTTTGAAGTTTCTTCAGAAAGATAAGCACTAATACTGTAATAATTTAAAATAGGAGCAACATGGTTTACCAATTCTGATTCGAAAGGAATATATTCTAAAGTTGAATTATCTGCATTACTTAAGGAACGTTTATGTAAACTTTTATTAGCAAATAAAAATTTTTTTCTTTGATTATTACGTTTTTCTAAAGGAAGAGAATCCAGTTCCTCTAATTTACTATCTAATTCCCCATTTTCCAAAATATAAGAATCTCTTTTTTCTTCAATGACATTGTAAATATCATTCATTCTTTCATTAACTAATTTATCAATTTTATTTTGAACTCTTTGACTTTCATCATCATAATTTTTATCTGTTTTTTTTCTTAAAATTGCAATCAAATAATAAGAATTTTCAGAATGAACCAAAGCAAAGAAGTTTAATGAAAAAAGAATTGCCAAAAATAAAAAACAATTATTCATTTTTATAATATATTTTATATTAAATTATTAAAATAATCCTTTATTATTATTATTATTATTTAATTATTTAATTAATAATAATATCTAATTATTAATATTATTTTATTATTTATTAATTTTTTACTTTTTTTTTTTTATTTTTATTAATTACTTCCTTTTACTTTTATTTTTATTTATTTATTTCTTTTTATTTTTTATTTTTTTTTTGCAAGGAAAAAAAAAAAAAAAAGAAAAGTTTATATTTATATTATGTAAATAAAAAAAAAAAATTTTTTTTTTTTTTAATAAATCTAAAACAAAGGAATATGAAATAATTAATTTATAAAAAAAAAAATAAAAATAAAATAAAATTAAATATTAAAATAATATTAAAAATATTAAAAATATAAAAAAAAATATTAAATAAAATTAATTTTATTAAAAAAAAATAAAAAAAAAAAATAAAAAAATAATAAAAACAAAAAAAAAACAAAAAAACAAAAAAACAATAAAGTTAGAAATTATTTTGTAAATCCATAAATCTTAAAAATTAATTTTTATTACACAGAAAAAAAAAATTTTTTTTTCATGAATAATTATTATTACGTTACACCAAAAGTTATATATAATATAAATATAAATGGAATATACGTGAAATATAAGTGGAATATATATAAAATATAAATGGTATATAAGTGGAGTATAAGTGGAATTTAAATAGTATATATGGATTATATATATAAATATAAATGGAATATAAAAGGAGTATATGAATTATATAAATATAGATGAATGGAATATATGGATGGAAAATGTACTATATATGTGGAATATATACAAACTCTAAAAATATTGATTATAAACAGATCAAATATTGGTATAAATACAAATATTCAAACTTTAATTAATATAAAATAGTTTTTATTATTCAAACATAAATTAATGTAATAAATCAAATTTAAATATTATGATTTTAAAATATTCTTAATATGTGACTTGAATTCTAAATAAAAGTAATTATAGTTATAATTAATAATAAAATTTATAGCATAAATCAATGCATTATACTTTTTTAATTTTATTTCTATCTTTATATAGTCAATAAATATTTCCTTATAAATAATAATTTTTAATATTTATAATAAATAAACAACTAATTAAATAGTTAATTAAAAATAAATAACATAAAAATAAAACATTTCTCTTGAATTAAGAGAAAGTATGTGAGAAAGATGTTAGATAGGTTTAAATGTATAATCAAGTATTTTTTATTTTATATTTTTTTTTATTTGTATTAATTCATTATGTAGTTATAATAATAATATTTAAATAAATAAATAAATAAATAAATAAATAAATAAATAAATAAATAAATAAATAAATAAATAATACTTTAATAAATTTAAATAAATTAATTCTCCAACCGTAACTTGGGTTAAAACCAATAGAATAAAAATAGAAATAAAAATTTTTATGTAGAATTTAATTTAACATCTTGAAACTTTAAATATATAAAATTATTTTTTTTATTATTGTTACACAATAAATTAATTAAACAAAAAAAAAAAAAGAAAAAAAAATAAATTAAAAAATAAAAATTAAAATTTAAAAATTATAAAATTAAAATTAATTATGGATGATTATCCTTTTTGGGGTGACATTAAAATAATTATTTATTGATTTATTAAGTAAAACTTTATATTTTATTATTCTTATTATTTATTTTTTAGTATTTCTAGTAAAAAGAAATTATAATATAAAAAATTTTAAGAAAATAATAGTAATAATATATCAAAATTATAAATAAATAAAAAACTCATTATAAATTATAAATATATATAAAAAGTGTTAAGTTTGAAAAAATGCATCTTAAATAAAAATATATAAATATACCACTGATATAAAAATAAATATTAAAATTTGTATATTTTAATTCCTAAAATAAATTTATGTAAAAATGTATAGATTTATTTTGTCACGTTTCATTTTATGATTAAAATTTATTTTATATAATACTAAATGATATTTCCACGTGATAAAATATATATTTATTTATTAATAAATAAGATTAATATTTATAGTTCCTTTTTTATTCATTTATTTATATTTAAATAAATAATTAAAAACTTAATAAATATAAAAAAAAATAAATAAATCAATAAAAATTATATTTTTTATTTATTTAAAATTAAAATTAAATTAAAAAAAAACTATATAAAATATAAAAAAAAATAAATTAAAATTAAATTAAACTATAAAATAAATAAAAAAGAATATTCGTTATTTCGTTCATCAGTTGTTGTATATAAAAAAAATTAGAAAAAATAAAAAAATTTTTTTTTTTTGTTTAAATTTCATATTGTTATTATTAAATGGTCTTTATTAATACATATAATAAAAATAAATATTAAAAAAGGCAAAGAATAAATATAGAGAAAAAGTATTCTTTATATAATAATAAAAATATATAAAAATATATGAAATATGTAATAAAATAAAACTGATAAAAATAAAATAAAATTTTATAAATTCATAAATTATTTACGTATTTACATAACATAAAATTTATGATGTAATTTTATGTTTACATTAATTTTATGTGCATGTATAGAATATATAATTCTACATAAATCTATTTTATTTCACGTTACATTAAATTACTATAAATCACATTTTGTTACATTAAAGATTAATCAATTTATTTTTAAGCAATGATTAACAAAATAATTTATTACACGATAAGTTTTTATTTTCATTTTATATTATAATAAAAATTTTATCATCAGTTAAACTGTATTTGGAAATATTAATCATACAAACAATAGTATGAATAGCTGGAATAATACAAACAGTCTAACGAATGGCTTCTTGAGCAGAAGTCTTTTGCTTGTAAAGATTATTCTATTAAGTAGTTGTTAGAAGTATTTTAGTAATATTTTTTTAATAATGAAGGAAACAATGAAGAAGAAGGAAACAACAGCAAATGGTAGGTTTAGGAGAGAATTCACTCCAGAAATTAATAACCTTGACAGAATATGTTTGACTTTCTTCCATAACAACATGTTCCTTACTTTGAGTGAAACAGAAGACAAGAATGATGAAACTGATGGCAAAGTAAATAGATAAAGTAGTGAACCAAGCCATTGGATCCTTTGGTAAAGTACTTTTTCCAACTGGTAATGAAATATATCTGGAATCTTGAATAATCCAACCTGAAATAGCACTACCTTAAGCAAAACTAACCTTGAAAAATAAACCAGTAATAGCATTAATAATAGTTGAAATTCTACGACCGGTCTTCCATTTACTATATGAAATAATTTCTGGAACAAGGATCCATTGGTAACAAATAGCAACGTAAATACAGATTTAATTAAATTACCAATATGGTATTCACCAAAAATTGAGATGGTTTTTAATTTTTAAATTTTAAATCTTTAAATTTTTAATAGAATAGTTTAAATTTTTATTAATTTCAAAAAATAAATAAAATAAAATAAAATAAAATAAAAATAAAAAATAATAAAAATAAAAATAAAAATATTATTATAACTAAACATAAAAGAATTAATAAAATAGAAGCATTTAGGTATATAATGATAATATAATTAAAGAAGAAGAAAAAAATTAAAATAAATAATAATACTAATAATAATAATAAATAATAAATAATAATAATAAATATTAAAAATTTCTTTTTAAAATATAATGAAACAAAGAAGAAATTTATTTTAGATATTTATATAAAATGTTTAAATAAATAGGTATTATTTATAAATGATTTTTAATAACTTTACATAATTTTTTACCTCTTTAAAAAAAAAAAAAAAAAAAAAAAAAAAATAAAGAAAGAAAGAAAGAAAAGAAAGAAAAAAAAATTAATAAATAATATGAAAAAAAAAAAGTACTAAATTATGATATTAATTCATCTAAATACTTTTTACGAAATGATTAAAATGAAATTCTCCGCAGTTTTTTAGCATATAAAAAATTTTAGTAACATAAATAATAATGAATAATATAAAAAAAAAAAAAACTAAATTAATAAATAATAATTTATAATCATTAGTCTTAAATATAATATAGAATAACTTATATAATATTTAATAATACATAAATTATATTATAATATTTACCCTATGTGGTATTTATTATATTTAAAAATTTTTATTTTAAAACATTATTAATTAAAATTTTATCCTAATTAATATTCAGATCTTTCTATTATAAAAAAAAAAAAAAGATTTACTCTAAGTTAACTTTATTTTTAAATAATTTTAAAATATTTGTCTTACAATTCCTTATAATCCTAAAAAAAAGAAAAAAAAAAGAACTTTATTGCCTATCAAATAAAAAATAAAAAATAAAAAATGAGGATTTGAAGCATAAATCTTAATTATTAATGAATGGAATGAATTAAATTAATTAATAATCATATGAAAATAAATGTACAAATCTTTAAAAAATTATGTAAATTATTAATAATAAAATAGTGTAATACAATGAAACGTGACACGAACACGAGATATTAAAAAAAATATAATTAAATAAATCATTAATTAAATATTAATAACATAAAAATTACTCATGATCATTAATCTATGTAAATACAAAATTTATTTCTTTATGATTAATGATTTTTTTTATATATTTATTATTTTTTATATTTATTTTTGTATTATGTAAATGGATAAATAAAAATAGATCTTAATAAAAAAAAATTATATATTTATTAATAGGAAGATTTGTAATTTTAAATAAATTTCTAATTCATTAAAAAAAAAAAAAAAAAAAAAAAAATAAAAAAAAGATGTATATATATAAATAATATTATTTATTGATAGGAGAATTATTATTTTCAATATAATAATTTACAAAAAAAATAAAAAAAGTAAAAAATATATGTAAATTATTTTTATACATAGATTTATGTTTATATTTAAAAATTAACATTTTTTTCATTATATAGTATTATTATTATTATAATTATATATTATTATTATTATTATTAGTGTTGTTACTGTTATTGGAATGATCTTTTTGTTTTATTTATTTTAATACAATATAATTTTCTTATTATGTAATTTTCAATTAATTTTACGATTTCGATATTAATATTTTCTATTTGAATCAATTTCCATAGGTCATTTCCATTTTCATCCCTTTCATTCAAACTAATTTGATGATCAAGCAAAGTTCTAACAAAACCGGTATGGTTTAAATTTATCGAAAAAATTAACGGGGCAGAAATGAGTTCAATCTGATCATTCCTTTCATATCTGACTTTAACTTGTCGATCAATAAAAAACTTAATGAATATTAAAAAGTTCATAATCTATGGTAGCCCCATTTTCAATTAATAATTGATAGATGGGTTCATTGAATTTTAAATATTTTAACATATAAATGAATGGGGTATTGTTAAATTTATCTTTTATATTGACATCAACATGATTTTCTAATAAATATCTGGCATTCTCATAATCTTCATTAAATATTAGGATCATCAAAGGAGTAAATTGATATTCACCATAAATTTCATTAATATCAATAATATGAAAAAAAAAAAAAAAAAAAAAAAAAAATAATTATAATAATAATAATAATAATAATAATAATAATAATAATAATAATAATAATAATAATAATAATAGTTAGAATATGTGAAATAAGTATGAAGTATACGTTAAATGTATTAAAATGTATTTGTTATATATGTAATGTATGAGCCACAATGTATTAATATAAAAACATGTAAATTTATTAAATTTAAATATTTGCAGCTCTTTATCATAAAATATATTAATAAAGTTGACATAATTATAAAACCCAAACTATTGACTTTTAACAATAATAATAATAATAATAATAATAATAATAATAATAATAATAATAATAATAATAATAATAATAATAATAATAATAATAATAATAATAATAATAATAATAATAATAATAATAATAATAATAATAATAATAATAATAATAATAATAATAATAATAATAATAATAATAATAATAATAATAATAATAATAATAATAATAATAATAATAATAATAATAATAATAATAATAATAATAATAATAATAATAATAATAATAATAATAATAATAATAATAATAATAATAATAATAATAATAATAATAATAATAATAATAATAATAATAATAATAATAATAATAATAATAATAATAATAATAATAATAATAATAATAATAATAATAATAATAATAATAATAATAATAATAATAATAATAATAATAATAATAATAATAATAATAATAATAATAATAATAATAATAATAATAATAATGAAGAAATAATTAAATTTTCACTTGAAAGAAGAATTTAGATCATTTCATTATTTCTCAAAATACATATCATATGAAATTCAGGAATATCGTGATCATTCACATCTTTATATATATTTAAATTATATCTTTCATTAATTATTATATTGATAGTATCATCTTCATATTTATTATTATTATTACTATTAATATAAAAATTATTGTTAACAAGATTAATATTTTCATTATTATTATTATTATAGTAATTATTATTAAAGATGTTATTATAATAATAATTATTACTAAAGACGCTATTATAATAATAGTTATTATTAAAGACATTGTAGAAATTATTCATAGTAAAATAATTATTATTAATGAGATGATTATTAATACCAAAATAATTATTATTCATGAGATGATTATTAATAACAAAATAATTATTATCAATGAGTTTACTATTATTATTAACAATAATATTATTATTATCAATGATATTATGATCAATGATATTATTATTAATGAGATTATTATTATTGCTATTATTATCGTTGTTTTTATTATTATTATTATTATTATTATTATTATTATTATTATTATTATTATTATTATTATTATTATTATTATTATTATTATTATTATTATTATTATTATTATTATTATTATTATTATTATTATTATTATTATTATTATTATTTTTATTATTATTATTATTTATTATTATTATACATAGTTAATATAAATCTCTCTTTATAATAATTATTAATTAATTCCTTAAGAATAGCATTTCCTGTTTCAGAAGCTATCATTAATGGATTATTATTAAATTTATCCTATTCATTTAAATTAATATTGTTTTTCAATAGTGTACGTACAAATTCTTTATTACCAGTTCTAATTGCAAATATTAATGGTTCAGTAATTAAGGAAATATTTCCATCTTTACTTCGCATTCTAATTTTTTTATTCATATAAATTTCAATAAATGTGGAATTTATCGTAATTCTAGATAACACGGATAACCAATTTTTTGAATATAACAATCATCATCAATAGATTCAGGTGTAGATGTAGAAGTGGAAACTGCAGTGGTAGTAGACTTAAATTTAATAATGATTTCTCATTCAGGTTATTTTTTTTTTTACTGGATCACAAACATCACCATTAATGTCACATACTCCGTTTATAGGACAAACACTTTTTTTTTCACTTTTTTTCCTTTCTTCCATATTTAATTCCCATAAAAATTCTATTGGTTTATTATTTGAATAATAAAATTTAGTTCTTTAAAAGAAAATTATTTTGCTTCTTACTTCACCAGGAGTTTCATATTTTTGTTAGTATAATTTTTATCATTGTTTTCTAGAATACAAATATAATCTTTATAGTATATATTTTCTTTAGTACTGAATTTATCATATTTATTATAAATTTCATCATTTAAAATACAAATATGTTTATTAATTTTTTTTTCTTTTTCATTTTTATCTTTAGTATTAACATTAATATTAATATCTTCTTTCTTTAAATGAATAATAACTGTTATTTTTTATTTATGTTTTCCCAAAAAATTCAATGCAATATTTGATTAATTTTTCAAAATAAAGATATGTATATGATTTATATATAATCTCTTTGATGATCACCATCAATTGTACCATTTTGTTCTAAATCTGCCGAAAGGTCCATGAGTAATATATAACTTTTTAGTTTTATCATTTAATCCTAATCTTAGATCTAAATATCTAACCATACACTCTAATTATTCTTCAATATTTAAATCCTGAGTTTGTATACTTAAATCTTTAAAAATTGAAGGAAGATATAATATTAATATTGAGTATTCAGGATAATTTTAATCGTTTTCCTTTTCCTATATCATATATTACAATATCATAACTACCTGGAAATATCAATTTCATCCCAATCGGTATCATGATGATAAATTAAATATACATTAATATTAATTAATAATGTTATGATAAAAGTTACAAATGTAATGTAAATATTACTTCTCATCATTGATAATTATATGTAATAATATTTATTTAATATTATTATTTTTTTAATAATTAAAAATAAAAAAACAATTTAAAAATTTATTTTATTATTAATTATAAGAAAAAAGATATTACTATCATTATAATTTGTTAAAGTTATTAAATAATATTTAAATATTATCTAGTATAATAAACGTTATTAGGTTCATGTTTAATATCTAGTTTTTAATATATATATATAATTATAATAATAAACTTTAAAACAAATATTTAAATATAAATACTATATAATTTTATTTATTTAATTCTTTGGAGTTGTAATTAGTTTTAATCAACAATAAATAAAGTAAATTTTAAACTACAAATATATTATTATTTTAAAAGAACAATTTAAATATTTTTAAATTCTTATATCAATTTAATAAAATCTGTTATAAAATTCCTTATTTTTATTGACTCAATTCATTATAATAAGTATATAAATAATATAATTCTTATTTTACGGCGGATTAAAAATATAATACTTATTTCACTTAATAATAAATTTATTTATACTATGTAATATACTAATTATAATTTTAATATTGTTAAATTATTTAAAATGATATTTGCAAAATATTATATATAAATATAAATATATGATTAATGATTAACAATGTCTGCTAAAAAAATTTTTTTTTTTTTGATTTATATTATTAATGTTAAGAATATATATTCTTATGAATTAAATATAACAGATCAATATGAATATGAATTAGATTAAAAAAGAATTAATATAAAAGAATATTTTTTCTATGATAATATTACAGATTATATTTATAATTATAAACATATATTAATATAACGAATCTCAAATTAAAAATAAAAGTAAAGTATTAGAAATTGAAGATGGATATAGTTTGGGATTGAACTTTTTCTGTAAAAATGATATTTGTACAAAAATAGATCTTTAATATACGAAATTGTTTGTTAAAATTCCATATAAAAATAAAAATATAAAAAGATATATTATGGAATCTTACAATTATGATAGAATAATATCAGATAAAATTCCTAATTATACGTGAGATTATGTTTATAGATATACAAAAGAAGAAGAGAATAAAAATTTTGACACTAGTAGATATTATGCTATTATTTCTTTTATATGTACTTCTGATACACAATGTTTGACTAATAAATGCATTGACGGTTATTGTATGTTTAATATAGAAAATTCAACTGAATTCTGTATTTATATTTATATCATTCAATTTTTGTATCATTTATACATACATTGTGGTAATGTAGTAGGTGAAATATGTAAAACTAATAAGGAATGTGCATCTGTGAAATGTTTAAGAAATGGTTACTGTTATGCTCCACCTAATAGACCTTCGGATAGTGATGGGATTTATGATATATTTGAATTTTTTGTTTATTTTTGTACCTTGTACTCTAATTTTTATATATATTAACTTTAGATGTATTATTACCCCAATAAAGGAAAATAAAGATAGTCATAAAATAAAATAAAATAAACATATATAAATTAATAATTTTATTATTAAAAATAAAATTATATATCTAGTTTAAAAAATTATTAATTATTATCAAATTTAATGATGATGACTACATCCTTCATCAGAAAAAGGTACATGTATGAATTACATGATAGATACAATTTTAACAAAAGTGTGTACCTACGTAAAATGTGAATTCAGAAGAAAGATATGAGTCAAGGAATAAGCATTTGTATAGAAAACGATTTACAAGAAGCGTCATAGGAAATCACCTCTATCTTGCAGTTTGTATAGAAGACTAGGCATAATGTTCTTTGTATCCAACCAGTTAAAATAACTATCCAACATTAGAAGATTAGTTTAATGTAAATAGAAAAAATTATTATATCTTAAAGCCACTCAGAATTATGGAATAAAATTCACAAAAGAAAGTCTTTAAAGACTTTAAAAAATTTTCACTGATGTCGATGACTCAGGTGATAAACGAACTCGAAAGTCGATTTTTGGTTTATATCCTTTTTTTTTTTATAGCCCCAATTATTACGAAGTTTAAAGGCCTATACCATGATATCATGATAATAGGTAATTCACCAACCTTCCTGATTCTCAAAACTCCAACAAGTTGTGGCAACTTCCACTGCAGAAACTGAGGGCTTTTGCATAAGCGACTCTACAAAGCATAGTCGTTTGGACATAAACATTCTTAATGAATTAAAAATATCAAGATGGATCATGTAACAATCCAGGAGGATTACAACGTAGCAGCTATATACAATTTATCAGAACGAATCCATGAATGCGAAATCAAAAAATATATAGATATAAAATTCCACCATATGATAAAACCAAGTTAATAAAAACATAATAAACTTAAAATACATAAAAAAAAATACTTTAAAATAAAATACATAAAAATAAAATACATGAAAATATCTATTACAGATAAATTTAGATAATTTATATTAAAAGTATTTTAAGAATAAGAAAGGAAAGAGCTTACTAAGGAATATCTAAATGAAAATAAATCATAATTATAAGAAGTAAGATTTGAGAGAAACTATCAAATAATAATAATAATAATTAATATAAATAATAATTGTATTCCACCAATAGAATTTATTCTTATTTACTATAAATTAAATTATATAAAATTCAAAAATCTTCAAATTATTAATATAACATAAAAATGTGTGATATAAAAATTGATATGCTGGACTTTTATGTGCTACTAATTTTTAATAGTATCGTTATATTTAATTAATCTTTATTAATATATTTTAATTTAAAAACCCAATTAACCAAGGGTCTTCTCTAAACTACAATCAAGAAGAGTAGTTATTAGGAATCTTTATAATAATTTAATTATTAATAATAATAAATATACATTTAAAATATATTATATCGGAGTATAGTATAATATATAATAAATATATATTAAAATAATAAATATAATAAAAATAACTATATAATTCTTAAAATGAAAATAAGAATAATAAAGTTAAATATATAAGAATATAATTATATAATAAATATGAATATAATAAATAATATCAACTATATATATTTAATTATAATTAAAATAACTAAAACTATTTCATTATATTATATATTATAATATATAGAAGTATTATGTATTTTTAATATAAATTTTAAAATAAATATGAATAGTTAAGTTATATATATAATAATATTCTTATTATATATATTTAGATGAAATTAACTATTTAATATATTTAATATATTTCATATTATAATGAATAATATATATATAAATATTGAATAATATATGAATTAGAAATTATTTCAAATATTATTATTGACAAAAGAGATATAAATTTAATATTTAATAATTATTATTAAATATACAAATATGTTGCTACACATATTTGTTTTATATCAAAGTATGTCATAACCCAATTATTATTATCATTGTGTTTTAGGGCTTATTATTTATTTATTTATTTATTTATTTATTTATTTATTTTTTATTTATTTATTTATTTATTTATTTCAATAAATTTATTAATATTTTCTATTTTTAAGGTTTATAAATAATATATATTAGTATTATAATACTTTTTTAATTTAAATACCTTTTTTTTTTTTTTTTTTTTTTTTTTTTTTTTGATTTTAAGAATATTTTATATTCTTTTTTTTCTTTTTTTTTTTTTGTTTTAAGAATAATTTGTATTATTCTTGTTTTTATTTCTGTTTTTGTTTTTGTTTTAAAAATAATTTTTTTTTATATTTTTGTTTTAAGAATAATTTATATTCTTTTTTTTTATTTTTTTTTTTTTTTTATTTTATTTTTTTTTATTTTATTTTTTTTTTATTTTATTTAGTCTTTTAGAATAATCTATATTCTTTTTTTTTTTTTTTTTTAATGTATATTTATACATTAAAACTATTGATAATTTAATAATATTTTTAATATTATAAATATAAAATTTATTAATTATTATATTAATATTAAAAAACTTTTTTTTTAAACTGAATATATTTTTAATATTATTATTATTATTATTATTATTATTATTATTATTATTATTATGAATTTAATTGTATTTATTTTATCTTATTTTATGATTTTTTTTTTTTTTTTTTTTTTTTTTTTTTATAATAATTATTTTAAAATTTTTAATTTATATCGAATAATTTTTTTTTCGTTATCATGGTATTATTTATTTAGACATTGCCTAAAATTTTTTTTTCTTTTATATAAATATAGTGTGATAGAAGATAATCATAATTTTTTTTAAAAAAAATATATTTATATATATATATTTATTTATTTACATTATACCACACCAATTATTATTTTCAACACCCCAATAGCCATTAGAATCAGCATAGCTAATTATTGTATAATTTTGACAACATGGAAAACCTAATGGTTCAGACCAGCATTTCTCATATTTTGGAATCATAAAACAGTAATTTCCATTTTCTATACCCCAATTACCATCTTTATCGGTGGTGTCAATTTTATCTGTCTTATAACAACATGGATAATCTAATATTTTATTATAACATTTTTTGTTACATTCCTTCATTAGATTCTTCTTATTGTTAAAGATCTTCTCTTTTATAGCAGAAGGTATTTTATAATATTTATTTTCATTGATGTAACCTCCATTTAAGTAGTTATAGAAATTTTGACATTTACTAGATTCAACAAATTTACATTTTTCTTTCTTTTCATCATCATTCATTTTAACAATAGAAGGGACAAAGCATTCGCTGTAGCTGTTAATATCGTTCATAAATAATTTATAATTTAAAATATTAACATATTTAAGATACTTTTCACGATCAAAATCGTCAATGAATCCAAAAGATTTATACTTTTTAGCAACCGTGCATACAGATTGATTAGAATAATGAAGTTTGTAGAATGCTTCACATTTATCCGTGGTATAAACTTTATATTTTTCATATAATTCTTTTTGGTTCATATCATCGCTGATATCAATGATACATTCTTCATATTCCTTCAGTTCTTCTTTACATTCATTAATTGATTTTTCTATTGTAGTACAGTAGCCAAATTCACTTTGACAACGATTTTCTATGAGACAAGCATTCCATGGATCGTTTTGGAAGGAAATACATTCTCCGTCCTTAGAGCAACATCCGTTAGAGCAGGATTTATCTTTACCACATTCTATATTTTTATTATCTGGTGAATAGATACTTTTTTTACCGTTATTTATGAAACGATTTGGAGTATCAGCAGATCCCATATACTTTAAATTGGTAATAGCCCCCTTAATAGACATATTAATTAAGGTCTCTCTCATTTTTTCATTATCATACTCTATCTCTGAATTTTCTGACATAATTAAAGCGGCAACACCAGCTACTAAAGGAGTGGAGCAAGAGGTACCTCTAGAAGAAGAATTTGCTGTGGTAGATCCACCCTCTAAATTAGCATTGGTGGCAAAACCAGGAGCAAAAACATCGACACAATCACCATAATTTGAGAAAAAGGATTTCATGTAGCCATGATTGTAAGTATTGGTATCTGTTGCCCCTACAGTGATAGCCTTACGATAGCCTGTGTAAGTGTAAAATGTTTTTTCGTCTTTCTTCGCACAACAATTGATATCTTCATTTGAGGCACAAACAATGACAATAATACCTTTCTCAATCAATTGACTGAGAATATCATCTATGGATTGTACATAATCATTCCAGGCCAAGGACATACTAACAACAGTTTTATGTGGTTTTCCATGATCTAAAACATATCTTAAGGCTCTTAAATTTCCAATATTTGTATTATCATAAGCCAACATATGAATATTAGATTTTTTAGCAACACCATAAATAGCTCCTCCAGCTAAAGATGAGACCATAATACCGTGTTCTGGATAATCATTCGTCCCAATACTACATGATCTTTTTTCTTCTCCTGATAACTCATCAATACCTTTTTCTCTACAAATGGCATCACAACTTATGGTTCGATTGTAAGGGGTTCCCTCATACGTATCAAAATCTTCATGATCAACCATTAAACCAACATCAATAATGAAAATATCAATACCTTTTCCTGCACTACTTGGATAATAATATGCATTATCAAAAGTACTATTTTTATAATAGTATGGGGATTGAGATATCGAAGATAAATGATTAGGAGAGAATTTAACCTTTTGAACATTGACATCTGACCATCCCGTTTCTTTTTTAATAGCCTCAACATTATAATATTCAGAATTTTTTTTCTTATCGGTACTCATTTCTACACTTTTATAGGTTTGAAAGTCATCATTAAATTTCAATGCCTTACTTTTTTCACAGTATAATACATTATCCATATTACAAACAATTTTTGAAGTTTCTTCAGAAAGATAAGCACTAATACTGTAATAATTTAAAATAGGAGCAACATGGTTTACCAATTCTGATTCGAAAGGAATATATTCTAAAGTTGAATTATCTGCATTACTTAAGGAACGTTTACGTAAACTTTTATTAGCAAATAAAAATTTTTTTCTTTGATTATTACGTTTTTCTAAAGGAAGAGAATCCAGTTCCTCCAATTTACTATCTAATTCCCCATTTTCCAAAATATAAGAATCTCTTTTTTCTTCAATGACATTATAAATATCATTCATTCTTTCATTAACTAATTCATCAATTTTATTTTGAACTCTTTGACTTTCATCATCATAATTTTTATCTGTTTTTTTTCTTAAAATTGCAACCAAATAATAAGAATTTTCAGAATGAATCAAAGCAATGAAGTTAGATGATAAAAGAATTGCTAAAAATAAAAAGCAATTATTCATTTTTTATAATATATTTTATATTAAATTATTAAAATAATCCTTTATTATTATTATTATTATTATTATTATTATTATTATTATTATTATTATTATTTAATTATTTAATTAATAATAATATCTAATTATTAATACTATTTTATTATCTAGTTTTATTTTACTTTTTTTTCTATTAAGTTTTATTTATTTATTTCTTTTTATTTTATTTTTTTCTTTTTTTTTTTTTTGCAAGGAAAAAAAAATAAAAAAAAAGAAGAAAGGTTCATATTTATATTACGAAAATAAAAAAAGGAAAAAAAAATTTTTTTTCAATAAATCTAAAACAAAGGAATATGAGTATTTCTTTAAAATAATTAATTTATTAAAAAAATAATAATAAAATAAAATAAAATAAAATTAAATATTAAAATACTAAAAAAAAATATTAATAAAAATAATATTAAAAATATTAAATAAAATATTAAAAAAAATATATTTATATTAAATAAAATTTAATTTACTAAATTAGATAAAAAAAAAATAATAATAAAAACAAAAACAAACACAGAAAAACAAAAATGGTAAAAAAAAAAAAAGTTAAAAATGATATTGTAAATCCATAAATCTAAATAATTAATTTTTGTTACACAAAAAAAAATTTTATTTTTCATGAATAATTATTAATGGGGAAGTTGCATTACGCCAATTTTTTTCACGTGATATATATAAATTTGTGGCTATAGCTATATTATACTACATAATATTATTTTATTGTATTATTTTGTTATTTCAATTTTTAAATTAATTATTAAGTGAATAATTAAATAAATCATATAATGGTTAGATTTTTTGATTTTAATTCTTTTTTTTAATAATAATTCTTTTATTTAAATGTTATTAAAAATATAAATATTATTAATTATTTTACTTAAATGTTATTAATAAAAAAAACACATAAAAATATATATGTTATTAATAATAATTCTTTTACTTAAATGTTATTAAAAATATAAAACTAATAATAATAATTTTTTTATTTAAATGTTATTAATAAAAAATTATATAAAATTACAAATGTTATTAAAAATATAAATTTTATTAATAATAATTCTTTTCTTTTAAAAATTATTAAGCGAAATAATAATTATAATGATAAAACTATAAATTATACATTGTATTTGAATATTTATTAAAACTGCATAAATTTAATATGCTTTATAAATTAAATTATTGAATGACAGAATTCTGATTATTTCATTTGGTCATTCCTCATTTCTTAATTATTTATTATAAAGTAATATTTATATTATATTATTTAAATTAGTTAAACAATCAAACCACAAATTAATAATTTTATTTCTATCACATTTAGCATCAATTAACTTGGCTTCAATACTTTTGAAGCGTTCAATTAAGACACTGATTTCATTAGCTTTATTTATTGCTCTTTTTTTATTTTCCAAATTCCTCTTATTTTTCTTTGATAATCATAATATGATAAATGTTCAAGTTCGTTTAATTTATCTATTAATTCATAAAAAGATGGTTTTGTTGGAAATAAATTATTTAAATAATTATTGAGTGATTCTGAGGCATTGTTTGTTATATGTTCTATATTATTATAATAATTCCAAATTTTTATATCATAATCAATTAAATATGTTTTATAAAAATATTCTAAAAATTTTAAAAATTGACAATAATTATTTTTAATGGATTTAATTTTAATTATAACATAAATATCAAATATATATTCAGGATTTATAAATGGTAAATTTGAAATAGCTTTATAATAAATAAATATATTATTATTATTTTTTACTTCATTATAGCATAATTTATTTTTTTTAATTTCTAGTGATTTTTTATAATGCCAAATGCAATATTTAATATTTGTATTAGGAAATATTGTTTTTGCTGCTTTAGATATGGCCCCTTCAAAATCACAATGCAAATTTTTTGGTTCAATTCTAATATTATTGTTACATGTATTAGCATTTTTTTTCAATTTTTCAAATAACATTTTATATGTTTCTTGTTCTTTATTTTTTAATATTGCA
This sequence comes from Neocallimastix lanati (nom. inval.), assembly GCA_016946835.1. Lineage (NCBI taxonomy): Eukaryota > Fungi > Neocallimastigomycota > Neocallimastigomycetes > Neocallimastigales > Neocallimastigaceae > Neocallimastix > Neocallimastix lanati (nom. inval.). Next base: position 1,414,522 of record JACVTC010000012.1, read on the forward strand.
AAAGAAGTAGTGTAAAAACTATCTAATTCTTTAGCATAAGTTCTTGTAATAAATACTTGATAACTAAATTTAGGGGCAATAAAAAATGTACCATCAACAAATATATCATCATTATATTCCCTAAATAATTTTTCTTGAAAAGGGGATTGAAAAATTATTAAATTAGAATTTTTGAATATCATAAAATTTTCACCTCGCTTTGTTTTATAATATTCAGATTCACTTGGAATTTCAGCAAATGTTGTTACATTGGATGGTAGTTTTTTATTTAAATTTCTTGATATTTGGGATTTAATTGAATTATATTCTGGACATATAAGTCCCATTTCTTTAGAAATTTTATTATATAGGGGTTTTATTTTTATACCAAAAGGAATTGAACTTTTTTCAATTCCATCTTTAATTTTATGTTTCATTATAGATAGGGATACATCGTATTCATTTTCAGGATGATTATGTGAACTATTATACTTTAAAATTTCTTTCTTATCATTTAAAATAATAAAAGATTTACATTTATTTATTTTTTTATATTCTGTACATTTATACACTTTGGAATTATCTTTTCTTTTATATGAAAAATTAAATTTATATTTTTTATTAATAATAATTTGTTCTTTTCCTTTGTTGGATTCACTTATATCAATAATTAAATTTTCTTCCATTTCTATATTTTTATAAATATTTTTTAATTATATAATTATAATTATTATATTAATTATCCAATATTATTCGTAATATTAATTTTGAAAAATTAGTTTTTCAATTATTTGTAAAATAAATAAATAAATAAATAAAGAATGTAATAATATAAGTACAAGTATATAAAATAAAATAAATATTAAATGTAATATTATAAAAGTACAAGTATATATAATAAAATAAATATTTATTATTTTTTTTTTATTAAAGAATATTAAAGACAATTTATTTTTAAAAATAAAATGTTTTATTTAATTATATATGTTAGAAAGCAAAAAATCATTTATATTTGATGAGATTATTAACTACCAATAATATTAAACTACATCATTAATTGAATATAATAAAAATGTAAAAAATTTTCATTTCGAAAACATTGATCTTTAATATTCTTTAATAAAAATTAATAATAGATATTTATTTTATTTTATTTTATTTTATTTTATTCAATCTGTACTTTATTTTTAATATTCTACTATTTATTTTATTTTATTCTATTTTATTTTATTTTTATTAATACTTTATTCTTTTATATTACTTCATATTTATATTTCTATTATTTATTTTATTTTATTTTATTTTATTTTATTCAATCTGTACTTTCTATTTAACATTCTACTATTTATTTTATTTTATTTTATTTTATTTTATTTTATTTTATTTTATTTTATTTTATTTTATTTTATTTTATTTTATTTTATTTTATTTTATTTTATTTTATTTTATTTTATTTTATTTTATTTTATTTTATTTTATTTTATTTTATTTTATTTTATTTACATTTAATATTCTACTATTTATTTTATTTTATTTTATTTTATTTTATTTTATTCAATCTGTAATTTATATTCACATTCTACTATTTATTTTATTTTATTTTATTAAATACGTACTTTATATTCATATTCTACTATTTATTTTATTTTATTTTATTAAATATGTACTTTATATTCACATTCTACTATTTATTTTATTTTATTTTATTAAATACGTACTTTATATTCATATTCTACTATTTATTTTATTTTATTTTATTCAATCTGTACTTTATATTTAATATTCTACTATTTATTTTATTTTATTTTATTTTTATTAATACTTTATTCTTTTATATTACTTCACTATTTATTTTATTTTATTTAATTTTATTTTATTTTATTTTATTTTATTTATTTTATTTTATTTTATTTATTTTATTTTATTTTATTTTATTCAATCTGTACTTTATATTCAATATTCTACTATTTATTTTATTTTATTTTATTTTATTAAATATGTACTTTATATTCATATTCTACTATTTATTTTATTTTATTTTATATTATTTTATTTTATTCAATCTGTACTTTATATTCAATATTCTACTATTTATTTTATTTTATTTTATTTTATATATTTTTATTATTATATTCTTTATTATTTTATCTATTTATTTATTAATTTATACATTTATTTATTTTAAAATTAATTGTATTATAATTTTTTATGGCGTTAACGAAAAATTTTACAAGCCATTAAAAATAAATGGCGTATTGAAAATTTGTATTTTAAAAATTGGCGAAATGAACCACATTCGTTTATTTATTAATAAATAAGATTAATATTTATATTTTTTTATTTATTTATTTATATTAAAATAAATTAATAAAAAAATAAAAACTTAACAAAATATAAAAAAAATAAATAAAAATTATATTTTATTTAAAATTAAAATTAAATTAAAATTACTTTATAAAATATAAAAAAAATATAAATTAAAATTAAATTAAATTAAAAAATAAATAAAAAAAGAATATTCTTTATTTCATTCATCTTTAATTTCATATTGTCATTATTAAATGATCTATAAAAATAAATATTGAAAAAATAAAGAATATATATAAAAAAAGGTTTTTTTTATATAATAATATTCAACTAAATAATTAATTATTATTATTTTAAAATAGTTTATAATTAAATGGTATAATATAAATAATAAAAGATTTATAATAATTATTAACTATAGCATATAAAAATATATAAAATAATAAATTAAAACAGACTAAAATAAAGCAAAACTTTATAAAATTTATAAATTATTTGCATATTTACGAGTGTGAGTCATTTCGAAAAGTTTCATTTCGTAAAATGTTTTTAAAAAGTTAATAAATAAATAAATAATAAAACAAATAAATAATATATATGTTTTAAATAAATGACTAAATAAATAAATAACTAAATAAATAAAAAATAAATAAATAAAACTATAATATATTTTAATTTATGAACACAATTAATCAGGCTCTTCTAAAATTACAATAAAGAAGAGTAGTTATTAGGAAATCTTTATTTATTTATAAAATATAACTATATAATTCTTAAAATGAAAATAAAAACAATAAAGTTAAATATAAAAGAATATAATTATATAATAAATATGAATAGAATAAATAATATCAAGTATATATATATTTAATTATAATTAAAATAACTACAACTATTTCTTTAACTATAATTATGCATTTTTTATTATAATCTTTAAAATAAATAAGAATAAATAAGTTATATAATCATATTCTTATTATATATATTTAGAAGAAATTAACTATTTAATTTAATATTATAATTTATTATATAGATATGAATATTGATTAATATATGAATAAGAAATTATTTCAAATATTATTATTGACAGAAGAAATATTAAATTTAATATTTAATAATAATTAAATATACAAATATGTTAACTACACCTATTTGTTTTATATCAACATGATTAATTAATTATTTATTAATTTATTTTTATGTAATGATTAGCAAAATAATTTATTAATAATTAAGGTTTTTATTTTCATTTTATATTATAATAAAAAAGGGATATTAATGAAATAAACAATCAATGATTATGTTTATGATACACCAAACATCAAAAAAAAAAAAAAAAAAAAAAAAACTTTTTATATGTTGGTAATTTTATAAAACAAAAATAAAAAAAAATTATTAAGGTTATTTTCAATACTTTCAACAAATAAACCATGGTCAACAATTTATTGACAACCGCAACAACAATAAGATAGTCAATATATTTTCGATTATCAATAACACTTAAAATTTATGGATTTCTACAGAGCCATGGCATTTGAACAAGATTAATCAAATTAATATTAATAAATTAAATCAACAATATAAACAGGAAAATACCTGAAACGCTTAATATTTGAAACAGAAGATTAGTACATTTTAATACTAATCCAATAAGATATAAATTATTATTAAAAGACTGATATACTGATATATTTATATATATATATATATATATATATATATATTTTAAAAAAAAAAAATTCCTTTCTTTGCATTCAGTTGAAATTTAAAAACAAATTTATTCACAGAAACTTTCAACTAATTCTAATCATATAATTATTTGAATTAATTAATATGGATCTAGTTGAATCATTACCAGAATCTATTTATAGATATAAATATATTATCTTTCAGTTATTGATAATTTCTCTTTATTTAGTTGGGTTACCTTTTTTTTATTCTTTTAGAAAAAAAATAAATAAAATAAAATAAATCAGATGAATTTTTATTTTTTACTATTTGGCTTATATGGTTCACTAAATTAAAACAAAAAAAAAAAATTTTTTTTTCTTCAACTTCTCTATGAAATATTTCGATTTTCTTAACCATATCATGAGTATAAGAAGTATGATTTAAAATTTGACTACTTCAGCCTATTCATTTTAAAAAAAAAAAATTGATCATCACCTTTTAGAATGGCCGTGGATTAAATTAAAAAGAAAAATTAGATAGTATCAACTTTATTTTATATACTATATATTATTATTCCATATGAATATAATAAAATTTTTCATACTTTCAAAAGTAACATTTTCAAGAAAAAAATAAATAAATAAATAAAATAATAATTTTACATTATAAAGTGATATCAGTTGCATATATTTTAACATATATTAACAATATGTATATTTAATATTAAAATTATATAAATTTTTAATATTAATTCTTTTTATTTATTTATTTTTTTAACGGTAAAAAAAAAAATAATAATAATTTCTTTCTTTCATTTTTTCTATTTTATTGAATATTTTATAGTATTTAATTAATTTAGAAAGAAATTTTGTTTGATCCTTTATTTCATTTTATTTGATTTTATTTAGGTTAAATTATTTAAGTACTGTCCCTTAGCGGAATTTCTTTCTTCAATTTCTTAGTTAATCTTCTCAATCTTATCATTAATTAAACTGTATTTAGAAATAATATTCATATGAAAAAATCTAGGACGACACAACCAGTTAAACGAATGGCTTCTGGAGGAGAGGGATTTTGTTTATAAAAATTATTCTTTTAAGTAGTTATTAGAGGTATTTTATTAATGTTTTTCACAATGAAGAAGAAGGAAACAACAACAAATAATGGGTTACGATAGAATTCAGTCAAGAAATCAGTAATCTTAACAGAATAAGTTTGACTTTCTTCCACAACAACACATTCCTTAGTTTGACTGAAACAGAAAACAAGAATGATGAAACCGATGACAAAAAAAAATAGATAAAGTAGTGAACCAAGTCATTGGTACTTTTGGTAAAGTACTTTCTCCAGCTAGTAATGAAAACATATCTGGAAATTTAAATAATCCAACCTGGAATAGCACTACCTAAAATAAAACTAGACTTGAAGAATAAATCAGTAATAGCATTAATAATAGCTTAAATTATACGATGGGTCTTCCCATTCAGCATAAGAAATAATTTATGGAACAAGGGCCTATTGGTAACCAGTAGCAATACAAACATCAATAGATTTAATTAAATTACCAATATGATGCCATTAGTCATTGGTATTCATTCTATTCACAATATATAAAATAGTATTACCACAGACGACAATAGTTTTAGAAAACATAGAATACGTTCTTCTTAACCAATTAAATTCTTAATAGCTGGCATTAATGGGACAATACAAAGATTAGGAATGTTACCAAATAGGTTGAAAAGAATCTTATCCCATGGCAATTAGGGTATCACCAAAAATGGAAATGAAAAAAGAAAAAGTAAGTTGTATACGAAGAAACAATCAATGTTAGCACATCATGTACGAAAAGAAGAATTTACAAAAAAAAAAAAAAAAAAAAAAATAAAAAATATATATATATTAATTTTATACATAGATTTATGTTTATATTTAAAAATCGACATTTTTTTCATTATTTAGTATTATTATTATTATTATTATATATTATTATTATTATTATTATTATTATTATTATTGTTGTTGTTACTGTTATTTGAATGATCTTTTTGTTTTATTTATTTTAATACAATATATTTTGTCTTATGATGTAATTTTCAATTAATTTTACGATTTCGATATTAATATTTTCTATTTGAATCACTTTCCATGGGTCATTTCCATTTTCATCCCTTTCATTCAAACTAATTTGATGATCAAGCAAAGTTCTAACAAAACCGGTATGGTTTAAATTTATCGAAAAAATTAACGGGGCAGAAATGAGTTCAATCTGATCATTCCTTTCATATCTGACTTTAATTTGTCGATTAATAAAAAATTTAATGAATAGTGGATTTCTTATTATTGTTTCTAGGAAATATTCATTTTTAAAAAGTTCATAATCTATGGTAGCCCCATTTTCAATTAATAATTGATAGATGGGTTCATTGAATTTTAAATATTTTAACATATAAATGAATGGGGTATTGTTAAATTTATCTTTTATATTGATATCAACATGATTTTCTAATAAATATCTGGCATTCTCATAATCTTCATTAAATATTAGGATCATCAAAGGAGTAAATTGATATTCACCATAAATTTCATTTATATCAATAATATCACTTGAAACAAGAACTTGGATCATTTCATTATTTCCCAAAATACATGCCATATGAAATTCAGGAATATCGGGATCATTCACATCTTTATATAAATTTAAATTATATCTTTCATTAATTATTATATTAGTAGTATCATCTTCATTTTTATTATTATTATTACTATTAATATAAAAATTATTGTTAACAAGATTAATATTATCATTATTACAGTAGTTATTATTAAAGATGTTATTGTTATAATAATTATTATTAAAGATGCTATTATAATAATAGTTATTATTAAAGACATTATTGTAATAATAATTATTAAAGAAATTATTCATATTAAAGTAATTATTATTAATGAGATGATTATTAATATCAAAATAATTATTATTAATGAGATGATTATTAATACCAAAATAATTATTATTAATAAGATGATTATTAATACCAAAATAATTATTATTAATAAGATTATTATTATTATTATCAATGATATTATTATTATTATTATTAACAATAATATTATTATTACCAATGATATTATTATTAACGAGATTATTATTATTATTAACGATATTATTATTAATGAGATTATTATTATTGTTGTTGTTGTCGTTGTTTTTATTATTATTATTATTATTATTATTATTATTATTATTATTATTATTATACATAGTTAATTTAAATCTCTCTTTATAATAATTATTAATTAATTCCTTAACAATAGCATTTCCTGTTTCAGTAGCTACCATTAATGGATTATTATTAAATTTATCCCATTCATTTAAATTAATATCGTTTTTCAATAGTGTACGTAAAAATTCTTCATTACCAGTTCTAATTGCAAATATTAATGGTTCAGTAATTAAGGAAATATTTCCATCTTTACTTCGCATTCTAATTTTTTTATTCATATAAATTTCAATAAATGTGGAATTTCCCATAATTCTAGATATGAATAGTTCATCTTCAAAGAATTGATGGCTAATATAGTCTCCTTCTTTCATTAATAATTCATATAATTTTTTATTTTCGATGGAGAAATATAACATAAAAACAAACGGAGTATAAATAGTATCTTTTATTTCTTTAACTATGTTTTTTCTATTCTTAATAATAAAACTTCTTGCCTTCGCATAGTTTTGATCATAAATTAATTTATTTAACTGATTAATCATAGTTTTATCTTTATCCACCTGAAAATTGATTTCATTATATTCTTTAGTCTTTATGATTTTAGACTTCTCATTAATTTCATTATTATCTGAAGGATTTATAATTTTAGATTTCCCATTAATTTCATTAATTTTAATAAATAGATTTTCGTCAAATTGATTTTTGTTTTTTAGAATACTATAACGTTCACAAATTAAACGAATAATCCTTTCATTTCCCATTTTTTCAGCTATATCAAGTGGATTATTATTGAATTCATCTGTCTCTCTTAAAACACTCTCATCTTTTAATACTTTACAAATCAGTTTTTCATTACCAACTTTAATCGCAAATATTAATGGTGTTTTAATTTGAGAAACTTTTCCACTTTTATCTTTTACTTTAATTTCTTTATTTAAATACTTTGTAATAAAAACGGGATTTTCAATAAGTTGGGTAAGTGATTTATTACTTTCAAAAATTTGATAATCAATATAGGCATCGCGTTCTATTAATAAATTAAATAATTTTTTATTTCCTTTTGTATGATTGATCAAATATAGAAGTGGACTATAATTGTATTTATTGGATATATTTACATCGGCATGCTTTCCATTTATTAAATTTCTAGCCTTTTTATAGTATGAATGATAAATGTAGTAAAGGAGTGGTGTATTCTCGTCTTTTCCAAATTTTTTATTAATTAAACCATTATTCTTTTCAATTAATTCAGAAAGAGCATCAGTATTTCCATTATCCATGGCTAAATTAATCTTGTTAATGATCGAGTTATCATTGTTAAAAACTTCACAAATTAAACGAATAATCCTTTCATTTCCCATTTTTTCAGCTATATCAAGAGGATTATTATTAAATTCATCTGTCTCTCTTAAAACATTCTTATCTTCTAATACTTTACAAATCAGTTTTTCATTACCAACTTTAATCGCAAATATTAATGGTGTTTTAATTTGAGAAACTTTTCCACTTTTATCTTTTACTTTAATTTCTTTATTCAAATACTTTGTAATAAAAGTGGAATTTTCAATAAGTTGGGTAAGTGATTTATTACTTTCAAAAATTTGATAATCAATATAGGCATCGCGTTCTATTAATAAATTAAATAATTTTTTATTTCCTTTTGTATGATTGATCAAATATAGAAGTGGACTATAATTGTATTTATTGGATATATTTACATCGGCATGCTTTCCATTTATTAAATTTCTAGCCTTTTTATAGTATGAATGATAAATGTAGTAAAGGAGTGGTGTATTCTCGTCTTTTCCAAATTTTTTATTAATTAAACCATTATTCTTTTCAATTAATTCAGAAAGAGCATCAGTATTTCCATTATCCATGGCTAAATTAATCTTATTTATGATCGAGTTATCATTGTTAAAAACTTCACAAATTAAACGAATAATCCTTTCATTTCCCATTTTTTCAGCTATATCAAGAGGATTATTATTAAATTCATCTGTCTCTCTTAAAACATTCTTATCTTCTAATACTTTACAAATCAGTTTTTCATTACCAACTTTAATCGCAAAGATTAATGGTGTTTTAATTTGAGAAACTTTTCCACTTTTATCTTTTACTTTAATTTCTTTATTCAAATACTTTGTAATAAAAGTGGAATTTTCAATAAGTTGGGTAAGTGATTTATTACTTTCAAAAATTTGATAATCAATATAGGCATCGCGTTCTATTAATAAATTAAATAATTTTTTATTTCCTTTTGTATGATTGATCAAATATAGAAGTGGACTATAATTGTATTTATTGGATATATTTACATCGGCATGCTTTTCTTTTATTAAATCTCTAGCCTTTTTATAGTATGAATGATAAATGTAGTAAAGGAGTGGTGTACTCTCGTCTCTTCCAAATTTTTTATTAATTAACCCATTATTCTTTTCAATTAAATCAGAAAGAGCATCAGTATTTCCATTATCCATGGCTAAATTAACCTTGTTAATGATTGAATTTTCATTGCTACTACTATTTTTATTATTATTATTTTTATTATTATTTTTATTATTTTTATTATTCTTAATTTTTATATCTGATGGTTGTACATTATATTTACTTATGACTTGATAGGATTTATTACTTATTTCTTTAGTGATCTTTTCTTTCTCATTATCATCAAATACACTTTCCTTATTCAAATAGAAATCTAAATTCATCATATGCTTTTTTGAGTATCCTTCCCTTAATAGCATCTTTCTCTTATATTCCTTTTTATGATAATGATGCTTTATTACTTTCTTCTTTTTCTGTATAGCTTTAGAAAAAGATTGAGTCTCGTAATTTTTGTAGTATTTTTCAAAATGTCTTTTAATTAAATTTAAATAGTAGAAATAATCTCTTTGTTTGGCTATTATTAATGGATTATCCTCTGAGAAACCTAAATTCTCAATTGGAATTTCTCTCTTTAGAAGAGTATGAATCAACCGACAATTATTCATTTTAACTGCAAATAATATTGGATCAGTAATGAGATAATTTATTTCCTCTCCATTTTCATTCGTTAGACGTACAGATACTTTTTGTCGAATAAGTAAATCTATAAATGAAGCATTCTTACAGAGAAGTTTAACGAACCAATCATTTTGAAATAACTCAATATCGATAAATGCCCCATGATCTAAAAGAAATTCATAGAGCTGTTTTTGCTCTCTCTGATATTTTAGCATATAAATGAATGGGGTATTCTGATACCTATCTCGTATATTTACTTGAATTTGGTCACAAGAATCCAATAAAATTTTGGCATTTTCATAATCTTCTTTATAAATTAAAATCATTAGTGGCGAAAAATGATATTCACCATAGGTTTCATTAACCGCTTCACCGCAGTATTCCTTCTTTTGAAGATAATACCGAATCAAAAAGTTGTCATTTTGAATACAGGCTAAATGTAAAGGTGGATAATAATAATGATCCTGTGGGGTATAAAGATTAAGATCATAATATTCATTGAACTTACTTCTTTTTTTGTTTTTTAACCTTCTTCCGCTTTTATCTGTTCTACTATTGTTCGTTTTTGCCATCGTTTCTAATGAAAAATGAATAACGGCTTTTATCCATGTCCAATTGTTTAAATGAATAGAAAATTGTATGGGATTCGTAATCAACTTAGGGAGAGAATCATTCCCATATTTAATGAGAATCTTTTTTTCTAAAAAAAATTGAAGAAATAATGGATGTTGAAGTAACTTCTGAAGAAAGGCATCTTCATAAAATAAGTAATACGGAATGAAGGCCCCATGCTGAAGTAAGAGTTCAAATAGTTCCTCTTCAATTTTTTTCAGTTGCTTTTGTTTTTGTTTTTGTTTTTGCCTTTGTTCTTGTTTTTCATTTTGTGATTGATAATAATTGTAATATTTTAACATAAATAAAAATGGGGTATTACCATATTTATCCATAGAATTGACATTTATAGATTCCTCTCCAGTATTACGTAATAATCGTAATGCATTCTTATAATCCTTATTATAAATTAATATCATTAAGGGGGAAAAGTTATATTCTTCATATTTTTTATTTAAATCTTTTCCTGAAGTAATCCATTCTCTTATTTTATTTTCATCCACTGAAATAAAATTCCTTTCTAAACCAAAATATTTCGTTAAATCTAAATCATTATCTTTATTTATACCATTACTTTTATTTATATCATTACCTTCATTTTCTTCATCAATTCCATTTTCATTGTTATTTTCATTGTTATTTTCATTGTTATTCTCATTTTTATTTTCATTTTTATTTTCATTTTTATTTTCATTTTTATTTTCATTTTTATTTTCATTTTTATCTTCATTTTTATCTTCATTTTTATCTTCATTTTTATCTTCATTTTTATTTTTATTTCTATATTCTAATTCGAATGTATCAAAATAACTTTCATAATTGTACTTTTCTCCTTGAAATAGTTTAATCATCTTTTTATTATTCATCTCTTTAGCTAAAGTTAAAAGAATATTTTGATAAATAGAAGTACTTCTAACTTTTTCTTTACCTTTCTTTTTTTTTTTCTCATTATTATCAATAGTAGAGGTATTAGTAGTAGAGGAAGAATTATCTAATAATGCTTTCACTAATTTATACTGATTAGTAAGAATGGAAAATATTAATGGCTCCTTAATTAAAAATATATCTTTTTTTTCATTGTTTAATATATTTTTAATTTTTTTCTTTTTTTTTTTTTTATCATTATTTTTATAGTTTTTCATATCTCCTAATATCCTATTCATTATGTCATTCTTTCTATCTTCAAACTTAATCATAATTTTTTTTTTAGAAAAAAGATTTAAAAAAGTTTGATTTTGTAACAACCGTTTTACAAATTTTTTGTCTTGAAAAAGTGATTGATCAATGAAGGCCCCATGTTTCAAAAGCAATTTATAAAACTCCTTATTTATTTTGGATGGCTCCCTATGTCTTAATAAAAATTCAAAGGGTGTAAAACCATGGGAATCCCTTTGATTCACCTCTGGCTTTCCATGTTTTATAAACCATTTCGCTAAATCATAGGCTTCATTAAATATAAGAGTCATCAACGGTGAAAATTGATATCGTCCCCAGGGTTCATCAACACTATTTATATATTTGTTTTTTTTAAGTTTGTTTTTAGAATCTCTTTCATCATCTCTTTTTTCCTTTTCCTTTTTCTTTTCCTTTTCTTCTTCTTCATCATCATCTTCATCTTCGTTTCCTTCTTCATCATCATCTTCATCTTCGTTTCCTTCTTCATCATCATCATTTTCTTCTTCTTCTTCTTCTTCTTCTTCTTTATCTTCATCTTCTATTTCATTTTCTTTTTTATTATCTGCTTTTGTAATCTGTTCTAAAATTTTTTTAATTTTTTTTTTATTTTCTTTAATGCAGGCTTTATGTAACTTCGGAATGCCTTTGATATTTATTTCTGAAATTTTATAATATTTATCTAAATATATTTTATTACTTTTAATTTTAATTTCTTGTATTTTTGTATCAATAATTTTATTTTCTTCCTCCTTATCCCTTTTCTTTGAATAATAATAGCTTTCTAATAATCTTAGAATCTTTTTATTTTTCGTTGTTTTTTTTGCTATCCTCAATGGATTATTCTTTTTTGTATCTCTTTCATCAATAAAATTAATATTGATGACACCATCAGTTGCGTTGGGACTTTTTCCTTTCATAATTCGGTTTTCCATCATACTAAAGAATAGTAATCGCTCCACTAATGGATAAAAATTTAATTTTATAGCAAAAATAAGTGGAGCTTTAACTTGCCTCAAGCCTACTCTTTTTCTATACCTTACTCGTAATTTTTTATGGAAAAGAAAATAAAAGAAGATAGGATTTCTCATCAATATTCTTAAATTTTTTTTACTTTGAAAATGTTGATAATTCAGAAAGGACCCTTGTTCCAGTAGTAACTCACATATCTCTTTATTTGTATTCTTATAGTTGAATTGTCGTTTTAGTATAATATTATAATAGACAAATCTCTCTTTTTCATCTAAAAAAGAATATTTCTTAATTAAATATTTTGCTAGGTTGAAATTTTTATTTACAATGGAAATAAATAAGTCGTTTAGTATGGTTTCATTGTATTGTTTTGGAGGATAATACTTTAATTTATTGCTATTACGTAACCTAACATTAGAGAACACTTTCATACAATATTTTTTTTCTTTGTAATAATTGTAAAGCTTTTCATTAAAATTATCTTCAATATATTTATCATAAGTAACCTTGGGTTCATGAATAATAACTTTTATTTCACTTTTTTCTTCATTTTTCTCTTTTAAAATTGTATTATCACTTTCTTCTATTGAGTTTTCTTTATTCTTTGTAGTGGTTTTCACCAATTCTTTATTTTTATTTTTATTTTTATTTTCATTTTCATTTTCATTTTCATTTTTATTTTTATTTTTATTTTTATTTTTATTTTTATTTTTACTTTTTTCCTTTTTTTTTTCAATTTTTTCTTTTTTCTTTTTTAAACTTTTTGCCATTTATTGTTTTACTATAATCTTGACTTTTCTTTTGTATTTATATAATATTAAAAATTGATAGTTTTTTTTTTTTTTTTTTTTTTTTTTTTTATTATATATTTATGTTTATGTTTATATTTATATTTATGTTTATATTTATATTTATGTTTATATTTATATTTATATTTATATTTATATTTTTTTCTTACCTCATTATAATAAACATAAACAAATTGAACTAATTCAAATTATTGTTGAGTATAAACTTTATAAAAAAATTGGATTTCGAATTTTAAATTTATATAAATTTTTTTTATTTATATTTTTAAAGAATTAAATAAAAAATAAAATAAAATAAAATAAGACCAATAAATAAAAAATTTTGATTTTAAATGATATTTTAACTATCTTAATTGAAATAAAAGTTCGGATTAACTTGAATAAATACAGATAAAACAATTAAAAATATAATAATAAAAACAAAATTAAATTAATTAAAAAAAAGGACGTAATAAAAAAAAAAAGTATATAAAAATCAAATTTAATAAATTTCAAATTTCCAAATTTAATTAATAATTTTAATTAATATTATTAATAATATAATAATGATTATTTATTATTTATTATTATTAATTATTTATTATTTATTATTTATTATTTATTATTTATTATTTATTATTTATTATTTATTATTTATTATTTATTATTTATTATTTATTATTTATTATTTATTATTTATTATTTATTATTTATTATTTATTATTTATTATTTATTATTTATTATTCAATTATTTATTATTTATTATTCAATTATTTATTATTTATTATTCAATTATTTATTATTTATTATTTATTATTATTTTTTTTATATTTATTTTTTTTTTTTTTTTTTAATTTTCTTTTCTTTTCTGTAGATTTGGACATACCAAATATTGTTTTATAATAATAAAATAATTTATATGATATACGTGAAAAATATTGGTGTTGCTTTTTTTTTTTTTTTTTTTTTAGACTTTATCTCATGATTTCTACATTGATATACGGGACTTTTATGTGCTACTAATTTTTAATAATATCATTATATCATTATATTTAATTAACCTTTATTAATATATTTTAATTTATAAACCCAATTAACCAAGGGTCTTCTCCAAATTACAATAAAGAAGAGTCCTTATTAGGAAATCAATAATAAATATTTATTTAAAATATAATCTATCGAAGTATAATATTATATAATAAATATATATTAGAAATAATAAATATAAATATATAAGAATATAATTATATAATAAATATAAATATAATAAATAATATCAAACTATATATAGATTTAATTATAATTAAAATAATTAAAACTATTTCATTATATTATAATATATAGAAGAATTATGTATTTTTAATATAAACTTTAAAATAAATAAGAATATTTAAGATATATATATAGAATATTCTTATTATATATATTTAGAAGAAATTATTTAATAAAATATATTTAATATTATAATGAATAATATAAATATGAATATTGAATAATATATGAATAAGAAATTATTTTAAATATTATTATTGACAAGAGATATAAATTTAATATTTAATAATTATAATTAAATATACAAATATGTTGCTACACATATTTGTTTTATATCAACATCATTGGTGGGTCACATGAGTGTATAAAGGAACCGAACCTTACATGTCTTATCATTTTGACGTCGACGCTCTACTACCTCTAAGAGGGATTTAAAGTACTAGGCATGGTCCCCAACAAATTACGAAAATCCGGACTGACCATCATACCACCCACCCCTCTATCATCGGGAATAGCAGAAATCTTAATTAGTTTTGGATTTGGTATAATTAAGGAAATTGATTATATTATTTACAATTTAGATATAACTTAAGTATCTAGACAGGTTTGTGCCGTTTTTCCTAATATATGCCCAAAACACCTTAGTTTTGACCAGAGTCCAATTCACCCACAAATCCATCATACTTAATCCAATATACTTACCTGTAATTGCTCTATCAACGCATTATCATAAGGTCAAAGAGCGAGGTCGAACCAGGAGCCTTATGCTCTAAGACGCAACGCCTACCAGCCAGGATAGAACCTGAAACGACTGAGTTTTGCAATTCCCAAAATATGGCTTATTAAACTTTTAAAAAATAAATTAATAATTAAATAAATTAATAAATAAATAAATTAATAAATAAATAAATAAATTAACAAATAAATAATTTTTATAATTATTTTTTTATTTATATTTAATTATTTTTTATTTATTTTTATTATTTTAATTTAATCATTTATTATAAATATATAAATAATTATTATTTAGTCTTTTATCTTAAAAAGTAATAAATATAATAAATAAAACAGTTTTATATATTTCTTTATTTATATATAATTGTATCAAAAAATATTAAAAAATTTATGGTTAAATAAAAAAATACTAATGCCACATTTCGAAATTAAATTACTGTAAACTATATGAAAGTCTAAAAAAAAATGATATACATAAAATTTTGTAATATATATGAAAAATAAGATTCAAATATATTAAAACATATTGTAATATAAATAAATAATGAATAAGCCACAATGTATAAATATAAAATCAATTAAATGGTAGTAATTATATAAAATATATTATTAATATAGTTAATTTGAGCTTCATTTTTCATCAGTTAGGAATATAGAAATAATTTAATAATTTAAAATTGATTAAAAAAAAAAAAAAAAAAAAAAAAAAAAAATTAAATATATAAATAAAAGGTTATAAATGATTTTATAATATTATAAAAATTTAAAGTTTATATAGAGCAAACCAAATAAAAGAAAATAAAAAGAAAATATATTAATGAAATGTTATAATTATCTTTTCATGTTCATTATATATAAAATAATTTAAACAATATTTAAAAAAAAAAAAAAAAAATAAAAAAATAAAAAAAAGATGAATAATCAATTTTTTAAAGGAAAATAAAAAAAAAATATATATAGAAAATTTTATTAACATAATTTTTCATAAATATAATCAAATTTGATTTAGACTTATTAATATCTTATTATTTATATTTATTTATTTATTTATATTTATTTATTTATTTATATTTATTTATTTATTTAATTATAATTATTTCTTTAATTTTATATTTATTTTTTTATTTATATTTATTTATATATTTATATTTATTTATTTATATTTATTTATTTATTTATTTATTTATTTATATTTATTTATTTATTTATATTTATTTATTTATTATTTTTATATTTATTATTAGTATTTTATTTTGTTATATTCTATATAGTATATATTAAATATATATTAATATATGGAATTATATAAAGCATTTAATTTTTTAATATATATTTAATATAAGGTAAATATAATGATGATATATTATATTTCAAATATTTATTAAATTTTTAAATTTTAAAATGAAAATTTTAAATACAAAGAAAAATATTCTTTTTATATTTTTATCCAATACTAATTTAAAAAATACATATAAATATATATAATAACAAATAAAAATAGTTCTAACACTAAATAATAAAAAGTATTTTATTACTAAATAAGGTTATATATAAGACATTCAATATAATAAAGATTTTCTCTTTATATCATTCTTAATAATATTTTTCATCATATTATATTTTTTATATTTATTATATTTATTTTATTTATTATCATCATCATCATCATCGTCCATAAAAAATATTTTATATAATGACTAATAATGGGAAATTTTATTTTATAGTATCACAAAGATTAATATATAAAAAATTAAGAATTTAGACTTTATATATATACATACAATGAAAAATAATATTGATTTTTAAAATTAGCCTATTAAAAATCCTATTTCATTTAATTTAACAAGTAATAAATAATAATGAAATTTAATTCATTGATACTTCATTTTTATTATTATGAAATTATAATATGTTTTATCCATTTTAAAATAAATTATATATTTTTTTTTTCATTAAAATCCCAATTTATATAAAAAACATCAAAATAGGCTTCAAAAATTTTTATTTTTCAATTCATATTCAATTTATCTTAATTACTTCAATAATTAACTATTTTAACAAATATATATTTATTATAGATTAATCATTAAATTAAATAACAATTTATAAATTAATTATTATTCTTCATTCTTACTATTAAATTAATAAAATACTTATATAAAAAATATATATATTTTTTTCAAAATGAATACTCTTATTCAAACTAATAATACTTTTGATTTTTCTTCTTCTTTATCTTCTTCTGTTAACCATCGTAGAAATGAAAATCAAAAAAAATATTTAAACATGTTAATTTTTGCTTCTCAATACAATCATTTAGATACTATTAAATGTCTTATTGATTTAAAAGTTGATTTAAATCAAAAAGACAAAACTGGTTCTACTCCTTTAATGTATGCTTCTCAAAAGGGTTACTACTCTATTGTCCAGTGCTTAATTAATAATGGTGCTAACATAAATGAAACTAATAATTATGGTTTAACTGCTTTAATGTATGCTTCTCTTTATGGTCATATCTCTACTGTTGGTTATTTACTATTTAAAGGAGCTCTCATTGATCAAAAAGATCATGAAGGTTCCACAGCTTTATTTTATGCTATATCTTCCAAGCGTCTTGATATTGTTCAATATTTAATTAATCATGGTGCTAACTCTTCCATTATTAATAAAAATAATGTAACTTCTTTTAAGCTTGCATCCGATAAGCATTATGATGATATAACTTATTATTTATTACATCATACTATTATAAATAAAAGAAAAGAATCTCTTTTAACTAATAATAAAGTTAATGACTCAAATAATAATAATAAAATAAACTCCACTACGATTACTTCTACTTCAAAAACTACATTATCATCAGAAAAAGAAAAAATAAAGAATGTTAATGATTATAATCAAAATAATACCATTCAAATTAAAAATCATGAAAAAAATTATATGATGTCAAATCATAAAAAGTTTAACCTTAAAAGTAAGAAAAATACTTCAAATTACGACAATGGTTTCAACATATTTAATAAGAAATTAAATTCAAAAAAATCTCTTAAATCCTTGAAAGTTATCAATTATGATGACTCCAGATATAAAAAAGCCAATGATATCTCTGTTCATACTCATTCTCGTGATATTATTAAATGCTACATTGATATAGATTCATTCTCTAATGAATGGAATGACCTTGATGGAAAAAGATATAGTTTCAGTTCTATTATTGATGAATACAGAGATGCTTGTGATGGCCAAAGTAAGAAATTTTTCCATAAATTATTTATATAAAAATAACAAATTTTCAAAAATAATAGTTTATTTAAATGAAGAACATAACTCACTTCATGGTAAAGATGAAGATGAGTACAATATGAATAGTGAAATGGACTTTGAAGAAATTAAGAAAAGATTTCAATCTTCTTGTTCAGATTCTAAAAATGATAAAATTCATCAATTTTTTAGTAATGTTATATTAAATATAAAATCTTATAACAAACAAAATAGTAAAGAAAATTAATTTAAAATAATAATAATAATAATAATAATAATAATAATAATAATAATAATAATAATAATAATAGAAATACATATGAATAAATTTAAATATATATATTTAAATAAATAAATAAATAAATAAAATATTCATAATTTTAATATATTAAGAAGTGTTTAAATTTTTGAAGATTAATTATTTATTAAATATTTTATTGTAATATAAATTTAAATAATATTTTTTCTTCATATTAAATATATAATACATTAAATGTATATATATATAAGAAAAGAAAACAGAAAAAATCAACTATTATTAATATATAATTAAAATTTTAAAATATTTATATAGAAATGAAATGAAAAGCTTAAAATAATAAATTAGCTTAGAAATTAACATGTAATAATATAAATATATGAATATTAATATTAATTATTAATATTATATTTAATCAAAAAGGAATGTAAAAATAATTTAATAATTTAAAACAATTAAAAAAAAATATATACATATATATATATATAAGAAAAATATATCCATATTTTTTTTTTTTATTTTTACTTTATTATAATTATAAATTTTTTATTTTCATTATACTTCATGAGTTAACAAAGCATTTATAATTATAGATATTCCAAACACCACCATAAACACCCCCCTTTTTTTTTGTTAAAAAAAAAAAAGAATTTAAGATATAGAACGTATAAAATTAATCTATTTTCTTATACCCTTTTTTATTATTATTATTATTTTATTTAATTATTACAAAAATAGAATATGCATTATTTAAAAAGTAAATACCATATTTAAAAATAAATTAATAATAATTAGATGATATAAAATAAAAAAAAAAAAATAAATATAAATATATAGAAAAAAAAACCTCATATTTAGAAATTGCTATTATTTTTATTTTAAATATATACCTATATACATATATTTAGGATTATTATCAATATATATATATATTTTTTTTTCACTATGGTTATAATTATCTTGATCTTACTGTTTTATATTTTTTTATAATATTTAATAATATAATTTATAATATAGTATAAATAATACTTCGATTTTATTACTATTATTTTTAATTTGAATCACTTTCCATGGATCATTTCGATTTTTATCCCTTTCATTCATACTAATCTAATGATCAACCAAAGTTCTAACAAAACCTTGTGTGATTTAAATTTATGAAAAAAAAAATTAATGAGATTGGAATAAGTTTAACCTAAATCCTCACTTTCATATCTGATTTTAACTTGTCGATCAAAATAAATTTAATGAAAAATGGAGATTTCTTACGATCGTTTCTAGGAAATATTCATTTTTAATAAAGTTCATAATCCATGGTAGCCCCCATTTTTAATTAATAATTGATAGATTAGTTCATTGAATTTTAAATATTTTAACATAATAACGAATGGAGGTGTTGTTAAATTTATCTTTTTATATTAACATGAACATGATTTTAAAAATAAATAGCTGGCATTCTCATTATCTTTATTTAATATTAGAGTCATCAAAAGAGTAAATTGATATTTACTATAAATATCACTTATATCAATAATATCATTTGAAGCAGGAATTCGAATTAATTTACTATTTTCTAAAATACATGTCATATATGATTCAGGAATATCAGAATCCATACCTTTATATAAATATAAATCATAACTTTCATTAATTATTTTTATGATAGTATTATTTTCATTTTTATTATTATTATTATTATTATTATTATTATTATTATTATTATTATTATTATTATTATTATTATTATTATTATTATTATTATTATTATTATTATTATTATTATTATTTGTTTTATTTTTATTTATAATAAACAGAATATTAATTTCATTTATCTTCTGAAGTATTGATGATTTTAGATTTCTCGTTAATTTCATTAATTTTAATAATTTTTTTTAATTTTTGGTTAAACCGCTTTTTCGTTCGTTAAATGACTATAACGTTCAAAAAATTAAACGAATAATATTTTCATTTCCCTTTTTTTTTTTCAGCTATTTCAAGAGGATTATTATTGAATTCGTCTTAATTATGAGAAACTTTTTCATTTTTATCTTTTTTTTTTAACTTTATTTTTTTTTTTTTTTTTTTTTTTTTAGTTCAAATACTTTGTATTAAAGATAGGTTTTTCAACTTTTTCCATTTTTTATTTTTTACTTAATTTTAATTTATTTTTTTTTTTTATTCAAATTACTTTGTAACAAAAATAAGATTTTTAAAAGTTTGGTGAGAGATTTATCACTTTCCGTAATTTTATTATATAGAAATAAACTTTACTAAAATAATAATTTTTATTCATTTCTTATTAAAAAAAAAAAAAAAAAAAAAAAAAAAAACTCAAAGAAAAAATAAAGTATTTATATATTTTTTTTCCTTTTTTTTTTTTTTTTTTTTTTTTAATAAGAAATGAAGTTGGTGTTCTCTTACCATGGTTAAAAATATTCCTACTTCTAAACTATATAATTATGGTGCGGAGAGCACGTGGTTTGTGAGAAAATTAGTGTAGTTATTCCTCTATTAAAGAGTCTGACACGAAATGTATAATTTATAATTATGTTATATTTAATGTATAATTTATATAATTATAACATATTTATAATACTGTAATGTACAATAGATATAAAATCATATAAACCTTAATATTAATTTAATATATTAAAATTTAAATATAATATTGAAAAAAAAAAAAAAAAAAAATATATATATATATATATATATATTATATATTTTTCAATTATTTTAATGTTTAATAAAGAAAAATATTAAATAAATATTAAATATTAATTATATATATTAATTTTTTATAATAAATAAACAAATAAACAAAAACACATTTTTTTTTTTTATTTTTTTATTTTTTTCAACATTTTTATACTATATTATTTTTGTTAATTTTTTTTTTTTTTTTTTTTTTTTTTTTTATTTACAATTTTTTTTAATATATTTATTTATATTATGGATTATAAATCCTTTAAGATAACATTTATTTCACAATTACAAGATAATGATAAGAAATGTATTAAAACCATCAAAGAAAATGAAAGAACCATCATAGAGATATGTGGAAACCCTGACGAATTAGACAATTTTATTACTGAAATTAATAATGTTATTTTGAAATCTAAAAAATTTAAAGTCATCGAAGAGGTTTTGTATCAACCACTCTTTAAAAAAATATTAGTCAAATTCAAAGAAAGTGATATATTGGTAAAAGCATGTAAACATAATGTAAATAAAAAAACGATTAATTGGATTTTAAGTATGGGAATTAATATCAATGCCAGAGATGAAGAAGGAAAAACAGCGTTAATGTATGCGGTGGAACGATATGATTTAGTATTTTTAGTTAAAGAATTATTAGGTGATAGTAACTGTCAAAAGGAACTTTCAGATATTTATGGAAATACTGCACTATTTTATTCAACTAAAAATTTAGAACGATTTAAATTATTGATGAATGCTAATTGTAACTACAAACATAAAAATAATGATAATGAAGATATTTTCCTTTATTGTTGTCGATACGATAGAGATAAAATATTTAATGAATTAATATCGAAACCAGGAATTGATATTAACGCCCTTAATATAAAAGGAAAAAGTGCTGCTATGTATTGTGCAGAAAATGGAAAATATGATCAGTTAACCGTATTAGTGAGGGATAAAAAAGTGGATATCAACTATAAAAATAAATTTGATAATTCCATCCTCTCTTCCTTTATAAAAAAGTATGATGGAATTATGCAAGGGAATGATATTAGAGTATTTAATTCTCAGATCAACTATATCAATGTTAAAAATTATGCGTATACCCTTAAAACATTACTTGAATTAGGTTGTGATATGAATGTCCCCATCGACGATGATGGCAATGTTCCTATCATGTATTATTTAATGACAGAAGATTATGTTACTGCGTATTATCTTCTGGATAAATATCCTACGATTGATCTCTCCATCAAAAATAGGTATGGAATTAATGCCACCTATTTGAGTTTTTTCATTAAGAAGGAAGTTTTTGAAGTAATGCCTTATTCTGAAATAAAATTAATTTCCTATTCCTCATTGAAGGAACTCATTTTAAATAATAGTACTTTTGACCTAAAATGTGTGGATTTCAATAATAATAATCTATTAATTCATAGTATTATCAGAGATGATCCTTTAGCCTTTAAAATTTTACATCGATTGGATGAAAACGATCTATTGAACTACAATAATATGGGTGAAAATTTACTCATTTTTGTTACGAAACTAGGGAAAACGGATATTTTATATTCTATTCTTAATATTCTTAAATCAAAAAAAAAATATATTAAGGAGGCCATCAATCATCAAGATGAATTGGGTAATACTGCGCTCTTTTATGCTGTTCAACTAAAAGATATGTATGTTATTAATCTGTTAAGGAATTTTGAGGCCGACATTTACATTAAAAATCATCAGAACCAATCACCGCTGGATTTAGCACGTTCTCTACCGGATTATGAAATGGTCGTTGAATTTTTAGAAAATAAGCCATTACCTATTAATGATAAATCATTACAAGAGAAATCCGTACGATTTAAAAGAAAAACTTCTGATGAGAAGTTAGAAGAGTACATTAAGAATTATCGAATTAATGAAAATCAAAACAGTTATTCCTATCTGCTGAAGAATGCCTATCAACATTATCAGCCCACTCGTTATACGAATATTATGAGTCAATGGGCCTTAGAAGTGTATTATCCTAATTCTGGAATTACGATCACCACGTTCGAAATACCCTATGCATATACAACAGCTTTCGGTTAGAGAGAGAAAAAAAAAAAAAAAAAAAAAAAGGAAAAAAAGAAAGAAAGAGAGAGAGAGAGAGAGGGAAAGAATTAAAAAAGTTTTTTATATACAAGTTTTCATTTAAATAGTAATAATAATGTGTAAATAATAATAATAATAATAATAATAATAATAATAATAATAATAATAATATAAAACAATATAAAAAAAATAATAATAATAATAACAATAATGTAAATAATAATAATAATAATAATAGTGTAAATAATAATAATTTTAAACAAATACGATGCATATCATTTATTAAAAGTCTTGTTTTTTTTTTTTTTTTTAGAAATAAAAAAAAAATGGTATATATATACGACGTATATTCAAACATTAATAGATGAGAAAATAAAATAAAAATAAATAAAAAAAAAAAAAAAAAAAAAAATATATATATATATATATATATAATATAACGTATATTTTCTTCTATCATAATCAAATAAATGAATAATATAAAAAAAAACTTTTTTATAATAAAATTATATAATTGATTATTTTTAATAATTTAGATTTATCATTAATATACCCCTTTAAAAAAAAATAAAAAAAATAAAAAAAAAAATAATCATCATCATCATAAAAAAAAAAATAGTTTTACAGTAATGATAAACTCAAAGAGAAATAAGTATATATATATATATTCTTTTTTTTTTTTTTTTTTTTTTTTTTTATAAAAATTTACAATAAATTGAATGTTTAAATAAAAAATAGTAATACGCGAGCTTTTAAAAGATTTAAATAGAAATTACAAAATAAAGATATAAATTATATTACAATTATATTACAATTTTTTTTTTTATTATAATATATTATAATAATATATTATATAAGATAAAATAAAATAATATTGGTATAATTATGTAATAATTTTTAAACTTTTTTTTTTTTTTATTTATTTTTATTGTATAAATTTATAATTTTTTTATATTTTTTATAAAAAAACTTTTCATACACTTTAAATATTATTTCAGATTTTATTTCAGATAGGTAGTTAAAATCAAAGAATTTTCTGATAGTATTTTATATTAAAAAATAGATCCTTTTTTTTTTTTTTTTCCTTCAATTTTTCTTTTAGATGTATTTATGCAATTTAATTAATATATTTAATAAATTATTTGGATATAATATATTATAATATATTATTAATATATAATTAATAATTAAATTATATTAACTTTCTTTTTTTTTTGTTTTTTTTTTATTATTACATATTATAATAATATATTATATAAGATAAAATAAAATAATATTGGTATAATTATGTAATAATTTTTAAACTTTTTTTTTTATTTTTTTTATTGTATAAATTTATAATTTTTTTTTTTTTTTTATAAAAAACTTTTCATATACTTTAGATGTTATTTCTGATTTTATTTCAGATAGGTAGTTAAATTAAAATCAAAGAATTTTCTGATAGTATTTTATATTAAAAAATAGATCCTTTTTTTTTCCTTCAATTTTTCTATTAATGAGGGTAATTTATGCAATTTAATTAATATATTTAATAAATTATTTGGATATAATATATTATAATATATTATAATATATTATTAATATATAATTTATAATTAAATTATATAAACTTTTTTTTTTTTTTTTTTTTTTTTTTTTTGTTGTTGTTTTTTGTTTTAAAGTTAATTATTTAATTAAACCATTTAACTTTTTTTTTTTTTTTTAATTAACGATTAACTTTAATGATAGGAACTTTAATATTATATATATATATATATATATTTTTTTTTTTTTTGTTTCAATAAAATGAAGATATGATACCTTTGAATTAAAATAGTATATAACTATTTAAAAACAAAAATGACAAAAAGAAATAAAAAGTATAACTGGAAAGAAAGACAAAAATGGCATGAATACACCGTAAAAAATAGAGAGAGATACCATAAAACTTTTTGGACTACTAGTTGTACTAGTTGTATCAGTGTTTCCACAAGGTTTATTAAAATATTTTTCAAAACAGGTATCAACAGTAGGTGGATATAACCCACACCATTTATTATCTACATTACCCCATGCACCATAATCATTCCTATAAAAAGAAATGGTATTATTACGGTCACAACAAGGGTAATTCAGCTTAAGTGACCAACATTCCTCTTCATTATTTTGATTCGTTTGATTATTGAAATGAGTAAGCTCTTTACTATTTTTTTCATTCATACTCAAGAAATCATCAAGTTCTTGGCTTAAAGCTTCTTGAACATATTTAGATAGATGATAACCATCTCTCCAAAAATATTCTTTTGTAATATCTTCAAGTTTTCTTTCATTATTATGATACCAATCGTCAACTGTAATGGTGAAACCAAATTTATTTTCATTTTTCATTATATAATTTAATTCATTATAAGCATTATATACAAAAACGTTAGTTTCTGGTTTTGATTTTTGAAAATTCATAGCACTATCCGCAATCATTTTATTGAATTTTAACACTTCTTCGTCTAATCCCTTTACAGGACTGTATATGAAATGTGGAAGTTTTTCAAGAGATGGAACATCCAAAATCAAAAAATTACGAGCTCCAAGATCATAAATCTTATTAATTATTTTAAACATACTTTTTATAATTGATTGATCATCATCATAATCAATATCATTATCTGCTCTATTCATTATATCATTGATACCAAACCAGATACCTATTAATGACTGATCACTTCTCCAATTTGAGTGTTTTCCACCTTTACCCATATGTAAAATAAAAGCTTTATATTGTTCTGTCATTGGCAATGCATTATTACTATGAATACTAAAAAAAAAAAAAAAAAAAAAAAAAAAAAAAAATTTAAAAAAAAAAATATATATATACAATAAAACATAAAAATAATATAATAATAATTATAATTAATTATATAGTTATAATAAAAAACATATATATATAAATAATGAATATAATTAATAATTAATAATAAATATGATAATAAAAATTAAAAAATCATAACATCTTCTAAAATATTTATATAATATATATATATATATATAAAAGTATTAAATAATATATATTTATTATTTATATTTTTATTTCAAATTATATAAATAATGTAGATTTTTATAAATTTATCCATTTAAATTATATGTTCTACAAATAATATTATATATTATATAAATATTATATAAATTATTTAATATATAATAATTATATTTTTTAATAATATATGCAAACATATATTATATATTTTATTTTTTAAATTTTGAAAATTTTATATATATATTTATATGGAGAAAGAGAGCTTACATATCATTGTCTACTACAGCTCCACTACAAGCAAAATTCCACATATTCATAATACGTTTTTTAACTAAAAACAAAGGCCAATTTTTACTTTCTTCTTCATTATTACTGCTCTTTTATTATTAATTATTAATAACAATAAAAAATTATAATTTAATAAAAAAAAAAAAAAATAAAGATGAATATTGGAATTTCAATGATAATTTAAAAGATTAGTTTTATCAATAAAAATTAAATAATTTTATCAATAATCAAATAACTAATTTTAAAATAAATAATTATTTATTATATTATATATATATATATATATATTTCTAATACTTACTTGACCGTTAAATTGTAAAGTAGAATAATCAATAGTTGCAGTTGTATAAGAATCACTGTTTAATTTATTTATATATTTGTTTATTTATTTATTTTTATTTATTTATTTTTATATATAGGAAATTTGAATTTGAATTAGTACCACATTTTTTTTTAAAGAAATTCTAAATAATATTATTAATATTTACCCAAAAACAATTAAATCTTTAATTTCTGAATATATAAATGGATGAGTCTTTGATAAAAAAACGAAGGAACTATCCATTCCATTATTATCACTTATAACATAATCAATTAAAAAAATTAATACTAAAATAGCAAATTTTAAATAATTCATTTTTTTTCTTTTTTATTTGATATTTTTATATTAATTGTATATTAATTCATAATTATTCTATATTAGAATAATATAAAAATTAAATTTTTAAATTTTACTTTATGAATTTTATATTTTTTATATTTTTATATTTTTATTTTTATTTATTATATTAATTTTATGTTTTTTTTTTCATATGTATTTATATGCGTTTTTTAATTTTTATATTTTTATATTTCTTTTTTATATTAATTTTATTTTTTTTATATGTATTTATATACGTTTTTAATAAAAAGTATACATATAGAAATTATAAAATCATATATTTATATATAAATCAAATTAATTTTTTTTAATTTTGATTTTCGATTTAGTTTTGTTTTGTTACGTTTTTTTTTTTAAAGAAAAAAAAAAAAAAAAAAAAAAAAAAAAAAAAATTAAATATTTATATTAAAAATTTTATTAATCTTTTTTAATTATTTTTTATATTAAATTAAGTTTATATCAATTTAAATTAAAAAAAAAAAAAAAGAGCTTTTTTTTTTATTATTTTTTATTATTATTATTTTTTTTTTTTAATTTATATTAGTATAATTATTATTTATTATTTATTAATAAATACTCTTTTCATTATTTATTATTAATTATTTATTATTAATTAATTATTTTTTTATTATTTATTATTTATTTTTCAATGATATGAACAATTTCTTTATTTTTTTGGGGAATATTATTAACTATTTTTATAACTTTATTGTTATATAGATTTGAATGTTCTTCTTTCTTCTTTGATAGCAATTTTCCATTTTTCAGCATCCGTTTGAATTAACGTTTTGAGAATATGTATATGGTACATTTATATTAATATTCAAAATTTTAAGGTTTTTTTTTTTTTTTTTTTTTTAATGTTATTTGTCAATTCTTAATTTTCTTTATATAGGAGGTTCATTATCTGAAGCATTAGAATAATCACTATTATTATTTATGTTTCTTTTTTCTTTTCGAATTATTATTATTATAATTATTAATTTTATTACCATTTTGATTATTATTACTTATTATCATTATTGTTATTCGAATCATCATTTTCATAAATATATATATTATTTTAATCATCAATATTATTATAATAATTATATTTGGTGTTGTTAATGATGTCATTTATATTTATTTTATTATTTTCACTTATATATTATTTTTATTATTTAAAGTTATTTTTTAAGTGTAAAATTATTTTCATTTCAATAATTAGTTTGAGAGTTTAGATTTTTATTTTGAATGTTATTATCATTTCAAAAATTAATATTATAATTATAATAGTTAAGATTAGAATTAATATATATCAGAATTTTTCCTCTTCAATTAATAAATCACTAAAATTATTAATTGAATTAATATATTTATTCAAAGAGAAAAAGATAGTATTAATAGTACATGGCATGTCTTCAATAAAGGCAAACATCCCTTGCATAGACAATAGAGTTGGTAACTATATCTAAAATTTTTAATAGCTTAAAGAGTCATTAAAGTAACCAAAAAAAGAAAAAAAAAAAAAAAATACCAAGTTTTGTATTATTATCAAATTTATTAGATTTAAGGGTTATTGTTAAAAAAAAAAAAAAAAAATGCTTTGCAACAGAAAATACTTTTAGATATGAAATATTAACTGGTTTGTTAAGAAGACCTCATCAAGAATTTTATTATTAATACTTTAGTGAAAATTAATATTATATAAATAGGAAACATACAAAATGACAGAATTCCAAAACTTAATAGAGAGCTTAAATGAGCTGAGGAGGGTAGTAGTACAGTAATTTAAAATTTGATTTAAACGTTCTACAGGACCATTTTTTTTTTTTTTTTTTTTTTTTTTTTTTTTTTGTTATAGATAGCAAAGGAAGTGAAATGTATAAAAACTTAAAAAAATTTATGCCATTAGACTTTAAATAATCAACAAGATTGTGATTTATCTATTCCTTACCACTGTCGATTTTCAAATTAATAATTTTATAAGGAGTTGTATTTTATAATAAATTTATGAAAGTTAACAAAAGATATGGTATACATGGCTTTTATTTTCAAAATTTAAGTAGATTTAACATTTTTTTTTAAAGAAATCATTAAGGAATGTGATATAATAATTAAAACCATTGTATATTGGTATCAAAATATTAGATAAAGGATTACTTTTTAGTAACCTTATTTATTTGGAATAGTATCAAAAATGTAAATAAATTTTCATCATCAGTATATATATTGGCAATAAATTTATTATTGTTTTTAAATATTTGTAGGCTATTTTTTTTTTTTAACGACCGCAGCAGGATTTCTCCCCAGCTGATTTGTAGGCGATCTTTATTGTTAATTTCCCCCCCCCAACGACAATTTGGCATCTATTATCAAGAATTGAATACATTGAAAGTAAATTGTTTTTTATATTTTGATGCGTATATAATGCTCATTAGATAACGTAAATTTATTATCTTTAAAATTTCCTTTATATGTGCCAACGCATTCAGAATATCATTTGATATATTATACTTTTATTCATAGTATAATTTATATATATAAATTTTTTTTTTTTAATCGTCATATCTGTTGGTTAAGGTTGACACCTGTAACCATTAAGCGATAATCCAATGCGTTGAATTTTTGTAATTAATATTTTTTCATATGATTATAATTATTGATGACAGAAATATTTTCTAAAAAAAACCCTCATCATTTATATCATTTGTATTGATAGTTTTTATATTGTCTTCCTCATGATTGCCTTTTTTTTCTTTTTTTTTTCTTTTTTTTTCTTTACAATATTAATATGATATTTATTTTTTTAGTTTTTATATTGTCTTCTTCATAATTTTTCATTTTATATTTATAATATTAATATAATATTTATTTTTATAATAATTCCTTGAATTTAAATATTTTTTTTTTTATTTTTATTTTTATATTTGATTTTATTTATTATGATTGTTACCTTATTTGTTCAAAAGGCTAAATTTAAAAAAGGCTTCCTTAATATAAATATATTTTTTTCATCAAAAGACACATTCCTATGAGTCTTGTTATAATACGTCTTTATAAATGCTTTAGGTTTTAACTTTACACTCATTAGCCAATAATCTAAATTTTCTAAATTATTTCTTAATTTATCATTACTTTTTTAAGTATATAATTGTATTACTGTTTAAAATTCTCCTTTATATTATTTCTACTTATGAATTCATTATTAACATCATCTGAGTCATATCGTTTAACATGATTTTGAACATGTCTTCATTGTCTCCATTTTTATTATTATTAGAAGAACTTTCTTTATTGCTATTTTTAGTTTGTTTCATTATTACTAGTTATTATTATTAATATTATTATTATTATTATTATTATTATTATTATTATTATTATTATTATTATTATTATTATTATTTTATTATTTTATTATTTTATTATTATTATTATTATTTTATTATTATTATTATTATTATTATTATTATTATTATTTTATTATTATTATTATTATTATTATTATTATTATTATTATTATTATTATTATTATTTTAATAATTATATTATAAAAATAATACTCTAAAAATAAAAAAAAAAAAATTAATAAATATATATATATATTATTAAATAAAATAAAAAAAAAAAAAGTTTTTATCTTTTAATATTTTTCAAATATATAATTTTCATTACTATACTCTACATCTTTTTAATATTTTTAATGCATTTTAAAAAATAAATAATAAATAGATAATAATTAACTTGATAGTAATAATAAATAATTATTATATTTTTTAAACATTAAAAAATATAATAATTTTAATTTTTTTTTTTTAAGATTGGGATTAATGAGAAGAAGGGGTGATAATTAAGACTCCAGTTTCTCCTTTAAAAAAAAAAAAAAAACTCTGCTGGCCTATCTTACCGTTTCTTCAGCATTGACGCTCTTGGTAGTAGTAGTACGATTCGATTTGAACCTATTGAACAAAGACCATTGCTGGCCAATAGCAATAGGTATAATCGATTGAAGAAGTGCCGCAGTAACTACCAAGAATGGAGTATCAGAATAAGCACCAGATTTCATCTGGCACTTAAATAGACCCTTCCATTTCCCTTTGTACTGTTACTAATACTTCGACCTCCAAGAAGGAAATTAAACACTTTTTCACACACATTAGAATCAACATACACATTATTTTCAATACTATTACTAACATTACTAATACTATTACTAAAATTACTATAACTATTATTACTATTACTATTATTACTATTACTATTATTACTGTTGCTATAATCATTATTACTATTAACAATATCATTTGTTAGGTTGCCAGAATAAATATATAAATAATGAATAACGAATAGTTAAATAATTTAATATTAAATGATAAATAATAAAATATTTTTATTTTTTAAAAAATTAAAAAATAAATATCAATATCAATATAATATAATATAGTTATATAAATATTAAGAGTCAGGAATTTATGGCTTATACATAGATCAAACTCTATTAATATATTTTATGATAAAGATCTAATTTTAAAAAAAGTATTTATTCTATTTATTTTTTTTTTTTAATTTGATTTTATAATTAACAAATAAAAAAAAGTTTTTAATTTTTATTATTTTTTTTTTTTTTTTTTTTTTTTTTTTTTTTTTTTTCTTTATTGTATTTTAATTTTGTTTAAAATAAAAATGAATTTTATTTATTTTTATAAATATTTTTAAAGGTTTTTTTTTTATGTATATATATTTTTTAAATATTTTTTTTTGTTATTATTATTATTATTACTTATTTTTTTTTTTTTTTTTTTTTTTGAAAAAAAATAATATATAAAAATGAAAAATAATAATAATTTTTAATAAATGAAAAGCTTTTTTTATAACAAAAAATAATAAAATATTATTTTAAAGAAGAAAAAAATAAATCTTTCAAAGATTTATATTTGCTTTTTGTTTTTTGTTTTTAATATAGTTCTATTCTTATAATATTTAAATGTTAATAATTGTTTTTAGTATTTATATGTTTTTTATATGTAAATGTATTTCTTTTATTTTATTTGATTTAATATTTACGTTAAACTACAAAATTTTTATAAACGTTTTTAGTATAACTTTCAATTTTTTTTTTTTTATTTTTTTTTTTTTTTTTATTTTTTTTTTATACTTTTGTTTTGTTTTTGTTTTTAAAAAACTATTTAATTTATTTATATAATTTTTTTTTATAAATATCGTTTGGATTAGTAGATTTATCTAAATCTATTTTTTTTAATAATATTATATGTATATATATATATATATAAATATTATTTCTATATTTTTTTTAATATAAAAAGGATTATAGTATTATTGTTTTATTTATTTATTTTGATGAAATAAAGAAAATCTTCCAAAAAAAATCTTCTTTAATATTTTTTTTATATATTATTTTATTTTTGTTTTGAAAATGTTTTTATTTTTAAAATGCTTACATACTACAATTTTAAAAATGATCCATTTTCTTAAACATTTATACTTTTTTTAATCTTTTTTCTTTTTTTTTTGTATTAACTAATAATTACTATTAGTATTTTTTATTCAATGTAAATGTAAAAAAAATTTTTTTTTTCATTTTCTATTTTATATCAGAAAAAAAAGAAAAAAAAATATAAAATAGTAATTATAATAAAAAAAAAATTTTTTTTTTGAATTTTTTATATATAAAAGTTTTAGATTTTTTTTTTTAAAAAAAAAAAAGAAAATCAAATATACTAATAATACTTAAAATCTTCTGTAAACGTAGAGAGCAGCAAGAGAACAAATTGCATAGTTGAGGAAGGTCATCTTTTGTTGAGAGTTGGAAGAAGAAGCTTCTCCATATTCACCATGATTGGAGACAATACCACAAGTGACTTCGTTAATAAGACAGGAAGCATTGTTTTCCCAACCGTAAAGAGCACCATCATTACCAGTACCAGTGACAACACAACCACTACACCATGGGTGTGGAGTAGTGTTAATACCACAACGAGAACCAATAACTCTACAGTCTTCACCATTTTCTGTATTCCAAGTGGTGGTGTCTGGATCTATACGAGTGTATTCACAAGTACTGCAAATAAGAACACCATCTGGACCTCTTTCAAGAGCCTTTTGTTCAGACTTTGGTGGAGTAAGATTACATTTTGTGTTATCTATGATACAGGAAGCTTGATCTTCCCAACCCCAGTAAGAACCATCACCACCAGTAGCAGTAACTTCACATTTATTACAGATAACATTACCAGAAGCATCTTTTTTGTGATTAGATACAACAGCAGAAGCTTCTGCCTTTTTTTCATCAAGTTTACCTTCACATTTAGTATTACTAATAATACAAGACTTTTCATCTTCCCAACCCCATAAAGAATTGTCACCTCCAGTACCAGTAACAACACAACCATTACAAACTATGTTACCTTTGGCATCGGTTTCATGAGCAGCTGGAGCAGAAGTAGTGGTAGTGGTAGTTTCTTTAGCTTTAGCTTTAGTAGTAGTAGAAGAAGTTTTTTTATTTGCTGTCTTCTTTGTACTTTTTTTATATACAGTTGTTGTTTTCTTTGTACTTGTATTTTTACTTTTACTGCAACTGGATGAAATTTTACAGAAGGTACCATCTTCCCAACCCCAAAGGGAACCATCTTTACCAGTAGTAAAAACAGTACAATCTGAACATTTACTTATTTTGGTAGCTTCAATCTTGCTAAGAAGTAAAGAAGTAGAGAGTAATAAATCAAGAGCAAATTTCATTTTCTTAAATAAGCTTGTTTCTACTGAAAAAAAAAAAAAAAGGAAAGAAACGTAAAAGAGAAAGTAAAAAATATATATATTAAAAAATATTAATTATTTATATAATATTTTATTGTTATTAAAATGAATATAATTTTTTTTTATAAAAAAAAAAGTAAATTTTTATTCAGTGATATTGATTTTACTTATTAAAATTATATTCTAATTGTTTATTTTTTTTTTGAATTCAATATAATAATATTAAATACAAATATTCTATTTACACTTTTTTATATATACAAAAACTTTTTTATTTTATTTTATTATTTTTTTTTATTATAAATTTAATTTGTTATCTTTCTTTTTTTTTTTTTTTTATATTTTTTTTTTATATTTTTTTTTTTAATTTTTTTAATAATTATTTTTATAATAATTATTTTTTTTGTTTTTAATTTATTTATTAAAAAAAAAATATATTTTTTTAGTGTAATTTTTTACTCTATTTATACAAAAAAAAAAATAATAATAATAATAAATAATAAATAATAATAGTAGTAGTTAGTAGTTGAGATAGTAATAATCATAAACTATTGGTAATCATAATAAATAACTTTTTAATTTATTAATAGAAAGTTTAGTTTATATAAAAATTTAGACAATCATTACACAATATTTAATATTTTTTACTATTCAACAGAATTATATTAAAATGGAATATTAAATAAAAATAAAAATAAATAAAACTATTAATTAGAGTTCAACTAATATTTATAGTTTACTTTTTTTTTTTTTTTAATATAATATATATAATAAATTATTTTTAATATAATAATTTTTAATTTTTTTTATACAATATTTTTAAATTTTAATAATAATATTATTATTTATTATTATTCAATTATTTAATTATTATTTATTATTTATTATTTATTATTCCATTATTTATTATTATTTATTATTTATTATTTAATTATTTATTATTTATTAAAATTTATTATTTATTATTATTTATTATTATTTATTATTTATTATTTATTATTTATTATTTTTTTTTTTAATATAATGATTTAATATATTTTTAATTTTAATTTTTTTTTTAGTAGTTTTAATAGTTTTAATATAAAATTTTTTTTATTATTGTAAATATTTATAAATATTTATAGTAATTATTATGACTATTTAACTTTTTTCAATTTCATTTCAACTTTTTATTTTATTATTTCAGTTATTAATAAATATTTAATACTAAAAAGATTTATTAATATTATTATTATTATTATTATTAATACTATTATTATCATTTAATAATACTATTCCATTATTTATATTATTATTCCATTATTTATATTATTATTTAATTATTTATAATTATTTTATTTAATTAATTCTATTATTTCAATATTTATTATTCCATTATTCCATCATTTAATTATTTATTTATTATTATTTAATTATTAGTTAAAATTACATATGCAATTTTTAATGCGATTTTTAATGTTTTATTAATTATTAATATTTTCTATTTTAGTAATTAATTTAAAAATGTGTCATTTTTTCTTCATTTTAATTTATTTCATACCTTCTAAAATTGTCTCATTTTTTTTTAATTGCGGATTTATATATATATACTAAAAAATAAAATAAAATTAAATAAAATTAAATAAAAAAAAAAAAAGATTCTAAAAATTATTTTTTTTAAGTGAATAAATTTAAAGTAAAAGTTTTTTTTTTTACTTCCTTCTCTCATCAGCTGTAACTATTTCTTATTTTTGAATGTATATATCAAATATTAAGCATTGCTAATAGGATTATGTATTATATATAATAAAACACTTTTTTTTATCAAATTTTAAAATAAAAAAATCATTCATTCATTCATTCATTCATTCATTGATTCTATCAGAAATGAACTTTTTTTTTTTTTCACCTGTTAATTATTACTTTCAATATATCCTAAAAAATTATTCGTGAGGGGAAAAAGTTAAAAATAGATTAAATAAATTAAATTTCTTTCTTTTTTTTTTTTTTTTTTGATTAATTTTACTTTCAATAAATTTACGATAAATAAAAAGTAAAAAATAAGCATTTTAATTGAACTATTTTATTATTTAATTTTTACTTTTATTATTTTAATTTAATCTTATTTAATCTTATAATATTTTATTTTTATTTTATTATTTAATCTTATAATATTTTATTATTTATTATTTAATCTTATTATATTTTATTATTTAATCTTATTATATTTTATTATTTATTATTTATTATATTAATTTATTATTATTTTACTATTTAATATTTATTTTATTAATTTATTTAATCTTATTATATTTTATTTTTATTTTATTATTTAATCTTATTATATTTTATTAAATATTTAATATTTATTTTTATTAATTTATTTAATCTTATTATATTTTATTATTTATTTATTATAATTTATTATTTAATATTTATTTTTATTAATTTATTTAATCTTATTATATTTTATTATTTATTTATTATATTTTATTATTTATTATTTATTTCATTAATTTATTATTATTTTACTATTTAATATTGATTTTATTATTTTATTTTTATTTTGATATTAATAATTACTATTATTATCATGTTTTTATTATTATTATTAAATAAAATCTTATCATTAAATAATAATTTTATTTTTTATAAGGTTCTATTGATATAGATTTAACCAATATAAAAAATTAATGAACACACTAAATAAATAATTTTAATCATCAATAAATTATTTAAATTTTCTTAAAGTTGATATATTATTCATTTACTTTTTATAAATTAATAATTCTTAGAAAGAAACAAAGAAAATAATTAATTAATAAATATTTCTCTTTTATTATTTATTAATAAATATTTCTTTATTATTATTTATTAATAAATACTCTTTTTTTATTATTTATTATTTCATGAGATACCAACAGGAAATAAATAAAAATTAAAATAAAAATTAAAATATAAATATAAATATAAATAAAATAATGGATTTTCTTAAATCAGACTAATTAAATAAATATTAAATGATAGGTAAAATAGATTTTCAATTTATATAAAAAATAATAAGAGTGAATAATAAATAATTAATAATATTCCATAATTATTATAATAAATAATTAATATTATTCCATAATTATTATAATAAATAATTAATATTATTTCATAATTATTATAATAAATTATTAATAATATTCCATAATTATTATAATAAATAATTAATATTATTCCATAATTATTATAATAAATAATTAATATTATTCCATAATTATTATAATAATTATTAATAATATTCCATAATTATTATAATAAATAATTAATATTATTCCATAATTATTATAATAAATAATTAATATTATTCCATAATTATTATAATTATTTGTGTTTTAATAGTTCAAAAATAAATGAAATTGAAAATATCTTTTTTTATTTTTTATTTTAAATGTAAAAATAAATAAATAAATAAATAAAATTAATTATTATTATTATTATTTTTAGAATAGAATCTGACCATCATCATAAATGTTTTTTTTTTTTTTTCTATTATTTCTTATTTTTTTTTATATATTATTTTTTTTTATAAATTATTTTTTTATATATTATTTTTTTATATAAATTATTTTTTTATATAAATTATTTTTATATGAAATTGAAATTGAATGTTTCATAACTTTATATTATATTGTTTATTATTTTTTCCATTTTAGTTGAATGAAAAAAATTTATTTATCTATTTATTTATTTATTATACATATTATATACAAATTATAATTTATATATTTATTTTTTTTTTTAATATTATTTTAATATTGGTTATGATTACTCATTAAATGGTTTATTTTATTAATAAATACTTTTTTTTTATAATTTATTATTTATTATTTATTAATAAATACTTTATTTTATTATATATTAATAAATACTTTTTTTTTATTATTTATTATTTATTAATAACATACTCTTTTGATTATTTATTATTTATTAATAGTATACTTTTCTCATTTTTTATTATTTATTATTTATTAATAACATACTTTTCTCTTTTTTTATTATTTATTGTTCCATTATTATTTATTAATAATTTTATTATTCAATTATTCAATTATTATTTAATATATTTGACCAATGATTATTCAACATAATGTTTCCATTATTTTTCATTGTGTTTCAATGATTTTAATTTATTTTTAATATATTTTTAATGTAATACAATTTCATAGGAAAATATAAAACTTTATTTTTTAATTTATTTTTATTATTATTATTAAATTAAATTTATAATTAAATAATATTTATTTATTTATTTATTTATTTATTTATTTATTTATTTATTTATTTATTTATTTATTTATTTATTTATTTATTTATTTATTTATTTATTTATTTATTTATTTATTTATTTATTTATTTATTTATTTATTTATTTATTTATTTATTTATTTATTTATTTATTTATTTATTTATTTATTTATTTATTTATTTATTTATTTATTTATTTATTTATTTATTTATTTATTTATTTATTTATAATTTTCATGGTATAATAATTATTTTATTTAAAGTTTTTATTTTTTATTTTAATTTATATGAAAAACTTTTTTTTTTTTATATATTTTGATGGTAGACTCTTTTTTTATTATATTAAATTAAATTTAATAATTAATATATAAAAATTAATTTATATTGATTTAAATTGATAATGAAACAAAAAAAAAAAATAATAAAATATAAAACTAAAAAAAATAATACTAATAATATTAATTGATATTAAAGAAGAAATTAAATGATATTAAAGAAGAGATTAAATGATATTAAAGAAAAAATTAAATGATATTAAAGAAGATATTAAATGATATTAAAGAAGAGATTAAATGATATTAAAGAAGAGATTAAATGATATTAAAGAAGAGATTAAATGATATTAAAGAAGAGATTAAATATAAATAATAAAATAAAAATTATAATAATTAGATAGGAATAATACCAAATTCTAACCGATATAAATTGAAACAATAATAATGTTTCATTTTAATTATTATTATTTTATTTATAAATATAAAATCATTTTACTCTAAATTAATTCCTTGATATTATGAAATACAATATTTATTTTGTTAAAAAAGTTATTAGTATTTTATTAAAAAAAATATTTGGGTTCAATCTCTTTTAAGATGACAAATTGACAAAATAGAAATGGAATCATTTAAAAATTATTCTATTTTATTTTATTTATTATATTATCTTAATTCATGTTTATTTTTTAATTTAACTCATTTATTCAATAGTTTTCTCATTAGACCTTTATCATGAATGCTATTAATTTTATCGATTCCTCTAAAATCCTAGTTTGTTTAATAACGACTTAATTAAGATATTAATATTAATTGTTAAATGATTTAGATGATATGAATATTTTTATATACTTGAATGAACTTAAGAGTAATTCCTTAAAATTTTTAGACCTTCTTAATGGAAAAATCTGAATTAAAAAAAAAAAAAAAAAAAATAAAATAAAATAAAATAAAAATTTTTAAATTAGTGTATTAACCTTAAATTAATTACTGATTTTTTACATTAATACAACCATAGATTCTAAAATTTCATGTAAAAATTAAAAAATTAGTTAAAAATTAAAAATAATATTTATTAAAAATTAAAAAATTAGTTAAAAATTAAAAATAATATTTTATTCAATTGTGAAGTACTAGCTCTCATTTCAAATATATTTACCTTTTAAATAAACTCATATTTAATTTTTTTTTTTTTTTTTTTTTTTTACAATTTAGTTGAGCATCCTGAATTATAAATATATATATATTTATATATACATTTTCAGTAATAAATGTATCCTGTTGAAGGAATTCCCCTTTTTCTTGAGAATTATTATTAATTAATTATTTTAGGAAAGATTATTATCAAAGTAGGATTGATTTAATATGTATCTTACCAGATCAGAATGACATTAATTATATTTAAACATTACATTTAAAATTAGAAATTTCATTAACTATCTTTTAATTAATAGATATTAATTATAGTTCTACATATTATATGATAATGTATGATTATTATTATCATGATCACCTTTAATACCTTCAAAGATATTAGCACCCCTAAAATCATAAGGAAATTTATATCAGTAATAATAAAAAATATCAGGTTATATAATTAAATTATATATAATTTTATTCATTTCTATTATTAATAATTATTAAATAAAATTAAATAAAATTTAGTATGAAATTTTTTTTTTTTTTTATCTTTAAGACATTAATTGATGGTGTGTAACTCTTTGAATTTCAATGAAAAAATCAGATTTTTTAACTCACTATATACTATAAGAAGAATTAAATATTTTTAATATTAATATTAATAAATGCATTTTGAGGAATTTTTTTTTTCTTTAAAAAAAAAAAAAAATAGTAAATTTAAACCACTTTTGTATATATATATATATGTTTAATAGATAGCATAATTCTCCCATACCAACAACTATGTATATTTATTATTATTATTATTATTATTATTATTATTATTATTATTATTATTATTATTATTATTATTATTATTATTATTATTATTATTATTATTATTATTATTATTTATTATTATTATTATTAAATTTATTATTACTATTATTACTATTACTATTAGTTATTAGTAGTTACTATTTGTTATTATTATTATTATTATTATTATTATTATTAATATTATTATTATTATTATTATTATTATTATTATTATTATTATTATTATTATTATTATTATTGTTATTGTTATTATTATAATTATTATTATTATTATTATTATTATTATTATTATTATTATTATTATTGTTGTTGTTATTATTATTATTATAATTATTATTATTTTTATTATTATTATTATTTTAATAATTATATTATAAAAATAATACTTTAAAAATAAAAAAAAAAAAAAAACTCTCATTGGATTTCTTTGTCATACCGTTTCGGAGTCGACAGGACCTCTCTTTAAGTAAGGCTAATATGAAAGATATTCCTTATACGCTGCTTTTACACACGAAAGGCTTATTTTTAGTGATCTCTTCGAACCATCCATTATCGTCGAGGGAGGAACAACACAACTTCTTCAATCTTCTTACAGTTTAAGTATTCTCTGTACTATCAATTATATAGTCTAGTAACAGGAATACTTAATCCTGGTGAACGAACACTAGGGAAAAACACCTTATGAGGATGAAAATTTCCCCCATTATATATTCAGGAGGTCGTCGTGATGTCAATTCAGAAACCTTTAGTGTGTTAGTCCCTAATACTTAACCACTGGGATAAAACTCGAACTTTTTAAATTATAAATAACAAGTAATGAATAATTTTATAATATTAAAAAAAAAAAAAAAAAAAAAAAAAAAAAAAAAGTAATATTAATTATTCAGTTTTTTTTTTTAGGAATAAATATATAAATAATGAATAATGAATAGTCAAAATCATTTAATATTAAATATAATTAAATATTTTTATTTATTAAAAAATTAAAAAATAAATATCAAATAATATAATATAATATAGTTATATAAATGTTAAGAGTCAGGAATTTATGGCTTATACATAGGTCAAACTCTATTTAATATATTTTATGATAAAGAGCTAATTTTAAAAAAAAAAAGTATTTATTCTATTTATTTTTTTTTTTTTTTAATTTGATTTTATAATTAACAAATAAAAAAAAGTTTTTAATTTTTATTATATTTTTTTTTTATACTTTATTGTATTTTAATTTTGTTTGAAATAAAAATGAATTTTATTTATTTTTATAAATATTTTTAAAGGTTTTTTTTTTATGTATATATATTTTTTAAATATTTTTTTTTGTTATTATTATTATTATTACTTATTTTTTTTTTTTTTTTTTTTTGAAAAAAAATAATATATAAAAATGAAAAATAATAATAATTTTTAATAAATGAAAAGCTTTTTTTATAACAAAAAATAATAAAATATTATTTTAAAGAAGAAAAAAATAAATCTTTCAAAGATTTATATTTGCTTTTTGTTTTTTGTTTTTAATATAGTTCTATTCTTATAATATTTAAATGTTAATAATTGTTTTTAGTATTTATATGTTTTTTATATGTAAATGTATTTCTTTTATTTTATTTGATTTAATATTTACGTTAAACTACAAAATTTTTATAAACGTTTTTAGTATAACTTTCAATTTTTTTTTTTTTATTTTTTTTTTTTTTTTATTTTTTTTTTATACTTTTGTTTTGTTTTTGTTTTTAAAAAACTATTTAATTTATTTATATAATTTTTTTTTATAAATATCGTTTGGATTAGTAGATTTATCTAAATCTATTTTTTTTAATAATATTATATGTATAGATATATATATATAAATATTATTTCTATATTTTTTTTAATATAAAAAGGATTATAGTATTATTGTTTTATTTATTTATTTTGATGAAATAAAGAAAATCTTCCAAAAAAAATCTTCTTTAATATTTTTTTTATATATTATTTTATTTTTGTTTTGAAAATGTTTTTATTTTTAAAATGCTTACATACTACAATTTTAAAAATGATCCATTTTCTTAAACATTTATACTTTTTTTAATCTTTTTTCTTTTTTTTTTGTATTAACTAATAATTACTATTAGTATTTTTTATTCAATGTAAATGTAAAAAAAATTTTTTTTTTCATTTTCAATTTTATATCAGAAAAAAAAGAAAAAAAAATATAAAATAGTAATTATAATAAAAAAAAATTTTTTTTTTTGAATTTTTTATATATAAAAGTTTTAGATTTTTTTTTTTAAAAAAAAAAAAGAAAATCAAATATACTAATAATACTTAAAATCTTCTGTAAACGTAGAGAGCAGCAAGAGAACAAATTGCATAGTTGAGGAAGGTCATCTTTTGTTGAGAGTTGGAAGAAGAAGCTTCTCCATATTCACCATGATTGGAGACAATACCACAAGTGACTTCGTTAATAAGACAGGAAGCATTGTTTTCCCAACCGTAAAGAGCACCATCATTACCAGTACCAGTGACAACACAACCACTACACCATGGGTGTGGAGTAGTGTTAATACCACAACGAGAACCAATAACTCTACAGTCTTCACCATTTTCTGTATTCCAAGTGGTGGTGTCTGGATCTATACGAGTGTATTCACAAGTACTGCAAATAAGAACACCATCTGGACCTCTTTCAAGAGCCTTTTGTTCAGACTTTGGTGGAGTAAGGTTACATTTTGTGTTATCTATAATACAGGAAGCTTGATCTTCCCAACCCCAGTAAGAACCATCACCACCAGTAGCAGTAACTTCACATTTATTACAGATAACATTACCAGAAGCATCTTTTTTGTGATTAGATGCAGCAGCAGAAGCTTCTGCCTTTTTTTCATCAAGTTTACCTTCACATTTAGTATTATTAATAATACAAGACTTTTCATCTTCCCAACCCCATAAAGAATTGTCACCTCCAGTACCAGTAACAACACAACCATTACAAACTATGTTACCTTTGGCATCGGTTTCATGAGCAGCTGGAGCAGAAGTAGTGGT
Source organism: Neocallimastix lanati (nom. inval.) (assembly GCA_016946835.1). Lineage (NCBI taxonomy): Eukaryota > Fungi > Neocallimastigomycota > Neocallimastigomycetes > Neocallimastigales > Neocallimastigaceae > Neocallimastix > Neocallimastix lanati (nom. inval.). Next base: position 1,458,818 of record JACVTC010000012.1, read on the forward strand.
AGTGGTAGTTTCTTTAGCTTTAGCTTTAGTAGTAGTAGAAGAAGTTTTTTTATTTGCTGTCTTCTTTGTACTTTTTTTATATACAGTTGTTGTTTTCTTTGTACTTGTATTTTTACTTTTACTGCAACTGGATGAAATTTTACAGAAGGTACCATCTTCCCAACCCCAAAGGGAACCATCTTTACCAGTAGTAAAAACAGTACAATCTGAACATTTACTTATTTTGGTAGCTTCAATCTTGCTAAGAAGTAAAGAAGTAGAGAGTAATAAACCAAGAGCAAATTTCATTTTCTTAAATAAGCTTGTTTCTACTGAAAAAGAAAAAAAAAAAAAAAAGAAAGAAACGTAAAAGAGAAAGTAAAAAAATATATATATTAAAAAATATTAATTATTTATATAATATTTTATTGTTATTAAAATGAATATAATTTTTTTTTTTATAAAAAAAAAAAAAGTAAATTTTTATTCAGTGATATTGATTTTACTTATTAAAATTATATTCTAATTGTTTATTTTTTTTTGAATTCAATATAATAATATTAAATACAAATAATCTATTTACACTTTTATATATATACAAAAACTTTTTTATTTTATTTTATTATTTTTTTTTTTATAAATTTAATTTGTTATCTTTCTTTTTTTTTTTTTTTTTATATTCTTTTTTTTATATTTTTTTTTTAATTTTTTTAATAATTATTTTTATAATAATTATTTTTTGTTTTTAATTTATTTATTAAAAAAAAAATATATTTTTTTAGTGTAATTTTTTACTCTTTTTATATAAAAAATAATAATAATAATAATAATAATAATAATAATAAATAATAAATAATAAATAATAATAGTAGTAGTTAGTAGTTAAGATAGTAATAATCATAAACTATTGGTAATCATAATAAATAACTTTTTAATTGATTAATAAAAAGTTTAGTTTATATAAAAATTTAGACAATCATTACACAATATTTAATATTTTTTACTATTCAACAGAATTATATTAAAATGGAATATTAAATGAAAATAAAAATAAAATAAAACTATTAATTAGAGTTTAACTAATATTTATAGTTTACTTTTTTTTTATTTTTTTTTTTTTAATATAATATATATAATAAATTGTTTTTAATATAATATTTTTTTTTTATAATACTTTTAAATTTAAATAATAATATTATTATTTATTATTATTCAATTATTTATTAAAATTATATATTTATTATTATTTATTATTATTTATTATTTATTATTTATTATTTATTATTTTTTTTTTTTTAATATAATGATTTAATATATTTTTAATTTTAATTTTTTTTTTAGTAGTTTTAATAGTTTTAATATAAAATTTTTTTTATTATTGTAAATATTTATAAATATTTATAGTAATTATTATGACTATTTAACTTTTTTCAATTTCATTTCAACTTTTTATTTTATTATTTCAGTTATTAATAAATATTTAATACTAAAAAGATTTATTAATATTATTATTATTTTAATACTATTATTATCATTTGATAATACTATTATTATTCCATTATTTATATTATTATTTAATTATTTATATTATTATTCCATTATTTATATTATTATTTAATTATTTATAATTATTTTATTTTAATTAATTCTATTATTTCATTATTTATTATTCCATTATTCCATCATTTAATTATTTATTTATTATTATTTAATTATTAGTTAAAATTACATATGCAATTTTTAATGCGATTTTTAATGTTTTATTAATTATTAATATTTTCTATTTTAGTAATTAATTTAGAAATGTGTCATTTTTTCTTCATTTTAATTTATTTCATACCTTCTAAAATTGTCTCATTTTTTTTTAATTGCGGATTTATATATATATACTAAAAAATAAAATAAAATTAAATAAAATTAAATAAAAAAAAAAAAAGATTCTAAAAATTATTTTTTTTAAGTGAATAAATTTAAAGTAAAAGTTTTTTTTTTTACTTCCTTCTTTCATCAACTGTAACTATTTCTTTATTTTTGAATGTATATATCAAATATTAAGCATTGCTAATAGGATTATGTATTATATATAATAAAACACTTTTTTTTATCAAATTTTAAAATAAAAAAATCATTCATTCATTCATTCATTCATTCATTGATTCTATCAGAAATGAACTTTTTTTTTTTTCACCTGTTAATTATTACTTTCAATATATCCTAAAAAATTATTCGTGAGGGGAAAAAGTTAAAAATAGATTAAATAAATTAAATTTCTTTCTTTTTTTTTTTTTTTTTTGATTAATTTTACTTTCAATAAATTTACGATAAATAAAAAGTAAAAAATAAGCATTTAAATTGAACTATTTTATTATTTAATTTTTACTTTTATTATTTTAATTTAATCTTATTTAATCTTATTATATTTTATTATTTATTATTTAATCTTATTATATTTTATTATTTATTATTTAATATTTATTTTTATTTTATTATTTAATCTTATTATATTTTATTATTTATTATTTAATCTTATTATATTTTATTATTTATTATTTAATCTTATTATATTTTATTATTTATTATTTAATCTTATTATATTTTATTTTTATTTTATTATTTAATCTTATTATATTTTATTTTTATTTTATTATTTAATCTTATTATATTTAATATTTATTTTTATTAATTTATTTAATCTTATTATATTTTATTATTTATTTATTATAATTTATTATTTAATATTTATTATATTAATTTATTATTATTTTACTATTTAATATTGATTTTATTATTTTATTTTTATTTTGATATTAATAATTACTATTATTATCATGTTTTTATTATTATCATTAAATAAAATCTTATCATTAAATAATAATTTTATTTTTTATAAGGTTCTATTGATATAGATTTAACCAATATAAAAAATTAATGAATACACTAAATAAATAATTTTAATCATCAATAAATTATTTAAATTTTCTTAAAGTTGATATATTATTCATTTACTTTTTATAAATTAATAATTCTTAGAAAGAAACAAAGAAAATAATTAATAAATATTTCTCTTTTATTATTTATTAATAAATATTTCTTTATTATAATTTATTAATAAATATTTCTTTATTATTATTTATTAATAAATACTCTTTTTTTATTATTTATTATTTCATGAGATACCAACAGGAAATAAATTAAAATTAAAATAAAAATTAAAATATAAATATAAATATAAATATAACTAAAATAATGGATTTTCTTAAATCAGACTAATTAAATAAATATTAAATGATAGGTAAAATAGATTTTCAATTTATATAAAAAATAATAAGAGTGAATAATAAATAATTAATAATATTCCATAATTATTATAATAAATAATTAATATTATTCCATAATTATTATAATAAATAATTAATATTATTCCATAATTATTATAATTATTTGTGTTTTAATAGTTCAAAAATGAATGAAATTGAAAATATCTTTTTTTATTTTTTATTTTAAATTTAAAAATAAATAAACAAATAAATAAAATTTATTATTATTATTATTATTTTTAGAATAGAATCTGACCATCATCATAAATGTTTTTTTTTTTTTTTTCTATTATTTCTTATTTTTTTTATATATTATTTTTTTATATAAATTATTTTTTTATATAAATTATTTTTATATGAAATTGAAATTGAATGTTTCATAACTTTATATTATATTGTTTATTATTTTTTCCATTTTAGTTGAATGAAAAAAATTTATTTATCTATTTATTTATTTATTATACATATTATATACAAATTATAATTTATATATTTATTTTTTTTTTAATATTATTTTAATATTGGTTATGATTACTCATTAAATGGTTTATTTTATTAATAAATACTTTTTTTTTATAATTTATTATTTATTATTTATTAATAAATACTTTATTTTATTATATATTAATAAATACTTTTTTTTTATTATTTATTATTTATTAATAACATACTCTTTTGATTATTTATTATTTATTAATAGTATACTTTTCTCATTTTTTATTATTTATTATTTATTAATAACATACTTTTCTCTTTTTTTATTATTTATTGTTCCATTATTATTTATTAATAATTTTATTATTCAATTATTCAATTATTATTTAATATATTTGACCAATGATTATTCAACATAATGTTTCCATTATTTTTCATTGTGTTTCAATGATTTTAATTTATTTTTAATATATTTTTAATGTAATACAATTTCATAGGAAAATATAAAACTTTATTTTTTAATTTATTTTTATTATTATTATTAAATTAAATTTATAATTAAATAATATTTATTTATTTATTTATTTATTTATTTATTTATTTATTTATTTATTTATTTATTTATTTATTTATTTATTTATTTATTTATTTATTTATTTATTTATTTATTTATTTATTTATTTATTTATTTATTTATTTATTTATTTATTTATTTATTTATTTATTTATTTATTTATTTATTTATTTATTTATTTATTTATTTATTTATTTATAATTTTCATGGTATAATAATTATTTTATTTAAAGTTTTTATTTTTTATTTTAATTTATATGAAAAACTTTTTTTTTTTATATATTTTGATGGTAGACTCTTTTTTTATTATATTAAATTAAATTTAATAATTAATATATAAAAATTAATTTATATTGATTTAAATTGATAATGAAACAAAAAAAAAAAAAAAATAATAAAATATAAAACTAAAAAAAATAATACTAATAATATTAAATGATATTAAAGAAGAAATTAAATGATATTAAAGAAGATATTAAATGATATTAAAGAAGAGATTAAATGATATTAAAGAAGAGATTAAATGATATTAAAGAAGAGATTAAATGATATTAAAGAAGAGATTAAATGATATTAAAGAAGAGATTAAATATAAATAATAAAATAAAAATTATAATAATTAGATAGGAATAATACCAAATTCTAACCGATATAAGTTGAAACAACAATAATGTTTCATTTTAATTATTATTATTTTATTTATAAATATAAAATCATTTTACTCTAAATTAATTCCTTGATATTATGAAATACAATATTTATTTTGTTAAAATAAGTTATTAGTATTTTATTAAAAAAAATATTTGATTTAATATATATTAATTACTCTTTTTTTTTTTTTTTGCATTTTATTTTATTTAATTCTTTTTCATTAATACTTTACTTTTAATATTATTTCACTATTCAATTTCATTTTTATTTCATTTTTATTTCATTTTTATTTCAATTAATTTGTTTTAAATTTATATTAAATTAAAATTATATTTAAAAATAGATTAAACAAAAGCCATAAAAAATAAAATAAATAAATAAATTAATAAATAATTGTATCAATTATATGTCATTTTGTTAATTATTAATTGGGTTCAATCTCTTTTAAGATGACAAATTGACAAAATGAAAATGGGATCATTTAAAAATTATTCTATTTTATTTTATTTATTATATTATCTTAATTCATGTTTATTTTTTAATTTAACTCATTTATTCAATAGTTTTCTCATTAAACCGTTATCATGAATACTATTAATTTTATCGATTCCTCTAAAATCCTAGTTTGTTTAATAACTACTTGATTAAGATATTAATACTAATTGTTAAATGAAAATTGATTTAGATGATATGATTATTTTTATATGCTTGAATGAACTTAAGAGTAATTCCTTAAAATTTTTAGACCTTCTTAATGGAAAAATCTGAATTAAAAAAAAAAAAAAAAAAAAAAATTAAATAAAATAAAAATTTTTAAATTAGTGTATTAACCTTAAATTAATTACTGATTTTTTTCATTAATACAACCAGAGGTTCTAAAATTTCATGTAAAAATTAGTTAAAAATTAAAATAATATTTTATTCAATTGTGAAGTACTAGCTCTCATTTCAAATAAATTTACCTCTCATATTTAATTTTTTTTTTTTTTTTACAATTTAGTTGAGCATCCTGAATTATATATATATATATATATATATATATATATACCTTTTCAGTAATAAATGTATCCTATTGAAGGAATTCCCCTTTTTCTTGAGAATTATTAATAATTAATTAATTATTTTAGGAAAGATTATTATCAAAGTAGGATTGATTTAATATGTATCTTACCAGATCAGAATGACATTAATTATATTTAAACATTACCTTTAAAATTAGAAATTTCATTAACTATCTTTTAATTAATAGATATTAATTATAGTTCTACATATTATATGATAATGTATGATTATTATTATCATAATCACCTTTAATACCCTCAAAGATATTAGCACCTCTAAAATCATAAGGAAATTTATATTATTAATAATAATAAAAAATATCAGGTTTATATAATTAAATTATATATAATTTTATTCATTTTTATTATTAATAATTATTAAATAAAATTAAATAAAATTTGGTATGAATTTTTTTTTTTTTTTTTTTTTTATCTTTAAGACATTAATTGATGGTGTGCAACTCTTTGAATTTCAATGAAAAATTCAATTTTTTAACTCACTATATACTATAAGAAGAATTATATATTTTTAATATTAATATTAATAAATGCGTTTTGAGGAAATTTTTTTTATTTAAAAAAAAAAAATTGTAAATTTAAACCACTTTTGTATATATATATATAATAGATAACGTAATTCTCCCATATCAACAGCTAGGTATGTTTTATTATTATTATTATTATTATTATTATTATTATTATTACTATTATTATTATTATTATTATTATTATTATTATTATTATTATTATTATTATTATTATTATTATTATTATTATTATTATTATTATTACTATTACTATTATTATTATTATTATTATTATTATTATTATTATTATTATTATTATTATTATTATTATTATTATTATTATTATTATTATTATTATTATTATTATTATTATTATTATTATTATTATTATTATTATTATTATTATTATTATTATTATTATTATTATTATTATTATTATTATTATTATTATTATTATTATTATTATTATTATTATTATTATTATTATTATTATTATTATTATTATTATTATTATTATTATTATTATTATTATTATTATTATTATTATTATTATTATTATTATTATTATTATTATTATTATTATTATTATTATTATTATTATTATTATTATTATTATTATTATTATTATTATTATTACTATTATTATTATTATTATTATTATTATTATTATTATTATTATTATTATTATTATTATTATTATTATTATTATTATTATTATTATTATTATTATTATTATTATTATTATTATTATTATTATTATTATTATTATTATTATTATTATTATTATTATTATTATTATTATTATTATTATTATTATTATTATTATTATTATTATTATTATTATTATTATTATTATTATTATTATTATTATTATTATTATTATTATTATTATTATTATTATTATTATTATTATTATTATTATTATTATTATTATTATTATTATTATTATTATTATTATTATTATTATTATTATTATTATTATTATTATTATTATTATTATTATTATTATTATTATTTCCATGACTACCTAATAATAATTTCTTTAAGTTTTGATTCATTTTTGATAAATGGGTTATACCAAAAAGAAATGAAATTATCAAAGTTTGATCATTTGTAATAATGTTCAACAGTAACATAAAAATATTTAAAGAATATATGTGTTTTAAATCTTTGGTTGATTTGAAAAATTAGGTTTTCAAAAACGTCATTATAATTAAACAAAAGAAAGAACATAAAGCTAAAAGTAGTAGTAGTCCTAAGAAGAGAGGTAGAAGACCTAGAAACAGTTGGGATGATAACACAAGAGAGTTTTTAGAAAAGTTACGTAAATTTATGTAAATTGGTATTGGAACATAGAAGAACTAAAGCAGAAGTATTAACTATGATTAAAAAGGATGAAAAAAAGCTTGGTCTATTTTTTCAGCTAATTATTTGAATTATAATAAGTTAATTAATGACATGTTTAAGAATAAACCACCGAGTAAAAAAAAAAGCTTGGTCTATTTTTTCAGCTAATTATTTGAATTATAATAAGTTAATTAATGACATGTTTAAGAATAAACCACCGAGTAAACCCAAAAAGAAATTATAATTGCAAATATATAAAACTTTTTAATTTTGTTATTGATGTTAAAGAATATTAAAAAAGCTAATGATATAAATAAAGTTATTAATAGATATAAATTAGTACTAAATTTAATTAAATAAAATAATTATTTATTAATATTTAATTACAAAGATTTAAAATAAAGTAAAAATAGAAATAAAAATAAAAAAGTAAATAGATAAATAAGTAAATAAATAAATAAGTAAATAAATAAGTAAGTAAATAAATAAGTAAGTAAATAAATAAGTAAGTAAATAAATAAATAAGTAAATAAATAAATAAGTAAATAAATAAATAAGTAAATAAATAAATAAGTAAATAAATAAATTAGTAAATAAACAAATAAATAAGTAAATAAATATATATAAGTAAATAAATAAATAAGTAAATAAATAAATATATAAGTATATAAATAAATATATAAGTATATAAATAAATAGATAATAAAAAAAAAAAAATTCTATGTATCTTTAAAAAAAATAAATAAATTATTCTTCTAAAATAAAATATTTAAGGTTTAAAAAAAATTTTTTTTTTTTAACCTTCTTTATTTATTTGATTAACCACTTTATCAATAATTAAAAATTAAAAGGTTAATTCTTGAAATCAAAAAAACGTATTTTAAATAAAATATAAATAATTAAAAAAGAAAAAAAAATTAAATTAAATTTAAAAGGTTTATAAATCTTAAAAATATAAAAAATATATATATATATATATTTTTTTTTCAGTATTCTTAAAAATATATGAAAATTAATATTTAAATATATATATATATATATAATTCTTTAAATGTTTTTAATAAAATATTTTTTAAAAACAAATAATTATTATATTAAAATAAAAATTAAAAGTTTATATATATCTTTAAAATAAATATATAAATAAAATATTCTTTAAAAAATAAAATATTTAAAAGAAAAGTTTTAGAAAAGAAAATTTTTATTTTTATTTTTTTTTAACCTTTCGTGTTTATTTGTTTAATGTTTTCATTACTTCATATAGATATTTTTAAGGGAAAGAAAGATTGGAGGCCCTACTGTCCTTTCTTCTCGTTATTCCGGTCTAAAGATAAAAAAAAATAATTTATTTATATTTCTAAAACAAAAACAATAAAGAACGCCACAATATATATAAAGCTTCATTGAGAAATGCAGTACTCTCTATTGATGTATTTATAAATAAAAACCAAGAAATTAACAAGATTAATAGATAATATAAATAATTATATAAGAATGATTAAGAGTAATTAAGTGTTTCTTGTAATTTTCAATAATTTTATTTCATTACGGATATAATTTAATTCTAACTGTGTTAAAATATTGGTTTTAAATAGAATTGCATTCCTTTCTTTATCTTTTTTTTTTTTTTTTTTTTCATTCAATTAGTATTTATAATTAGTATTTATTATATCCTTTGTATAATCTTTTTTAAAAAATGATGAAATTTTTAAATTATATTAGAAATAATATTGTATAATTTAATAAATATTGTATTATTATAAAATAAATATATATAAATATATATAATGATTATGTGTCTTTTGAATATCTCTATAATTGAAAAGATAAAGTCGTTATATAAATGTAATTCCTTTGATTTAATATTTATTACAAAAAAAAAAAATCAATAATTATATTTAATTTATTATTTCTAAACTTATTTTTAAGGAAGTCATCGATGTTTATAATTAAATAAATAATTTGTTTTAGAACTCATTTCTATGGAAGTCATCTATTTTTATAATTATATAATTTGTTTTAGAATAAAATTAAAATTTATAATTAAATAATTTGTTTTAGAATAAAATTAAATTTATATTGAAGTAATTTTTTTATAACTAAAATTCAATATCTTTTAAATAAAAAAAACTTTTATAATTATTTTAAAGAATAAAAATAAATCAATAAATAAGTAAATAAGTAAATAAGTAAATAAAAACTTCATTATATTAAAATATTTATGAGTAAAATATTAAAATTTTTATTAAAAGTGTACTATCCATATTTATATTTATATATATATTACTTTATTTCACTCTTCGATTTAATTTAAATAAATGAAAAAATATATATTATTTATAATTAAAAAAAAAAAAAAAATATTAAATGAATTATTTTTTTATTAATATACTTTATTTTTTTTTTTTTTTTTTTGAAAAAAAAAAAAAAAAAAAAAAAAAAAAAGCAAATGTCTCTTTATCTTTTCATTAAATCTTAATAATTAAAATTTTTTTTTTTTTTTTTTTTTTATCATTGATTTAAAAATAATTATTATAACAAAGAAAATTTATTAATGCAGTATTTTAATTATAGCTATATATTCTAAACTATATATACAATTAAGTTTGAAGATTGAAATATAGTATCGCATTAATTCAAATATAAAAATCATAATTTATTTACTTCTAATATAAATAAAAGTTTTAAACTTTCCAAAATTCTAATATTTTTAAATGTTAGTTTATTTATTTATGGTCCTATATTATTATTATTATAATTATTAATATTATTATTATTAATTATTATTATTAATTATTATTATTATTAATTATTATTATTATTATTATATTATTATTATTATTATTATTATTATTATTATTATTATTTTTATTATTATTATTATTATTATTATTATTATTATTATAATAATTATACTATTACTATTATTTCTAATATTATTATTAATGTAATTTTTTTTTATTATATTTTTGCTTCATTTTTATTTTATTTTATTTTATATTTAATATTTATTTTTTAATTTATTAACATCTATAGGTATATTACTTTTAATTAGTAAGAAATAGAGAATTATCAAAAAAACCTTAATATATTAAATTAGAAAAATAAAATAAAAAAAAAATAAAAATAAAAATAAAAATAAAAATAAAAATAGTAAAATAGAAAAAATAGAAAAGAAATAATGTATTAATATTTTAATCATGGGGTTGTTTGATATAAGAGCAAAGGAAGAAAAACTTTTCGATTACATTTCGGAAGAAAATATTGCTAAAATTGAAAAAATATTAACAAAAAATAAAGAAAATATTGACATCAATAAAACGAATAGAGACGGAGAATCTCTGCTTTTAAAAGCTATCCAAAAAAATAACAATGAAATTGTCCAATTAATCATAAATTATGCCAATGAAAAAAACGTTATTTTAAAAGTGAATAAAAAAGATAAAGATGACTGGACTCCCCTTGACCAAGCAATTAATTTAAGTAATACGGATATTGTTAAATCAATAATAGATTACGTTACTGAAAAAAAAGACGATATTACCTTAGAAATTAATAAAAAAGATAAAGATGACAATACTCCAATTTTAGTGGCCATCCTAAAGAATAATGATGACATTGTTAAGATGATCCTGGACTATGCAAATAAAATTAATGTGAATATAGCAATAAATGAACCCAATAAGGATGGCATCTTCCCTCTTCAACAAGCAATCACCAATAATAATACAAATATAGTCAACTATCTGACGGAGTATGCCTATCGCAATTTCGTAATACTAAAAATTAATGAAAAAGACAAAGAGGGCTGGTATCCTCTCTATAAAGCTGTCAGTAATAATAATCAGGACATTGTTAAATCAATACTGGATTATGCAAATAAAATTATTACGGTTCTGGAAATGAAAGAAAAAGATAAGGAGGGATGGTACCCGCTTCATCGGGCCATTAAATCATCCAATGTAGATATAGTCAATCTACTGATAAACTATGCCGATGAAAATAATATTATTTTGGAACTAAATGAAAAAGATGAGGAAGGATGGTTTCCACTGTATCGAGCCATAAACAATAATAACGCGACAATGGTTAAGCTCATTGTGGACTATGCTCGAAAGAATAATATTATTCTGGAAATGAACGAAAAAGATAAGGAAGAATGGTATCCGCTTTCTAAGGCCATCACAAATGATGGAAAGGAAATTGTGGAGACCCTAACCGGCTACATTAACGACTACAACATCAAAATAGAAATTAATGAAAAGGATAAAAACGGATGGTATCTTGCTCATAAAGCCATCTCCGAAAGCAATGCCTCCATACTCCATTTCCTTATGGATTACGCAGAAAAAAATAACCTTATTCTGAATATTAATGATAAATCGGAAGAGGGTCGCTATCCGCTGAACACAGCGATTCTAAAGAACGATTCGGCGATAGTGAAATTAATTTTGGAATACGCCATCCAATACAAGACGGATTTAAATATTAATGAGAAAGATAAAGACGGATGGTATCCGTTGTACAAAGCCATTGAGAATAATAATTTTGAAATCATTCAAATGCTTATCAATTATGCCAACGAAAAAAACATCATCTTAGCGATACAAGAAAAAGTTGAAAATGGATGGACGACCCTAAATAAAGCTATCAGTCTGGATAACACGGATATTGTTGAAATACTACTCAACTATGCCAATAAATATGGAATTAATTTTGATGTTAATGAAAGAGATGAGGATGGAATTTATAGAATCTTACATGTCATTAATTTAGATAATTATAGGCTCATAAAATTGATTGTCGACTATGTCAACAAAAACAATATCGGATTTGATATCAATAAAAAGGATGAAAATGGTTGGTATCCGCTCTATAAGGCGGTGAATGAAAATAACATCGAAAAGGTGGAATTAATTATAAAATTTGCCAATAAAATTAATGTGACCTTAGAAGTCAACGAAAAAGATCCCAATGGGGATTACCCCCTCTACAAAGCCATTGATCTAAATAATATCAATGTGGTGAAATTAATTTTAGCCTATGCCATTGAAAATGGTAATAACCTAAATATTAATGAAAAAGATCATGACGGATGGTATCCGCTTTTCAAGGCCATAGACCTTAACAACATTGAAATCATTCAACTTCTTTTGGATTATGCCATCAAATATAAAATCATTTTAGATATAAACGAAAAAGATGTGAAGGGAAACTTCCCTCTACTTAAAGCAATAAATGAAAATAAATTAGATATAGTGGAATTAATTCTGAATTATGCAAATAAAACCGGCGTTATCTTGAATATCAATGAGAAGGATGAAAATCAGCAGGATTCCTTACAAAAGGCTCTAAATAGGAATAATATGAAGATGGCAAGGTTAATCTTAAATTATGCCAATGAAAATAACATTAATCTGGAAATAAATGAACCGGATAAGGATGGTTGGTGTCCACTCTATCGAATGATCAATGAGAATAATACGGACATGGTTCAGCTAATTCTGGAACATGCCGATCATAACAAAATCCTGTTGAATTTAAATGAAAAAGGAAAGGACGGTTGGTCCCCGCTCTTCGATCCAATGAACGGAAATAACACCAAAATAGTTCAGTTCATGCTAAACTACGCTGAAAAGAATAACATCGTTTTAAATATTAATGAGAAGGACGAGAATGGAAATTATTTGCTTTTCAAAACCATCAAGGCAGATAATGAGGAATTAATTAAATTAATCATAAATTATTCACACAAAAGCAATATCATTTTTGATGTAAATGAAAAAGATGGAAAAGGGAACAACCTTCTTCACCGGGCCGTCAATGAAAATAATACCATCATCGTTAAATTTATACTACTCTATGCCAGAGTCAATAATGTTTTGTTAAATATAAATGAAAAGGATGAGGAGGGATGGTATCCACTTTACAGAGCCATCGATAAAAATAATAGTGAAGTGGTTCGATGCATTTTAAGTTACGCCAGCCGAAACAATATTATCTTAGAAATTAATGAGAAATCAAAGAACGATTGGGATCCCCTTCATAAGGCCTTCAATGAGGACTGTCATACGATAGTTGATCTCATCCTAGAATATGCCTCTAAAAATAATATTGATATTGATGTGAATGAAAAGGGGGACGATTTATTAAAACTTCTTTATAAGGCAATTAATAAAAATTCAACGAGCATGGTAAAACTAATCACCGACTACGCCAATAAAAATAGCATAAAACTAAATATCAAAGAAAAAAATGAGGAGGGATGGTTTTCACTTCATAAGGCCATCTCCTCCAACAATACGGAGTTGGTACAATACATACTGGATTATATTGTTAAGAATGGTATTGATTTTAATATTAATGAAATCGATAATAATAAATCTTGTCCAATTTTACTTGCAATAAACTTGGATAATATTGATATCGTTAAATCAATTATAAATTATTCCAAGCAAAAAAATGTAGTTATCAATCTTAAGTTGAAAAACAATGATGGAGATTATCCATTGTTGAAGGCCATGAACAATATAGACATGTTTTATCTAATAGTGGATAGTGCAAAAGAAAATGGTACCAACATAAAAATTAATAATGATGATGTTAATATTTTAACTCAGAAAGCCATGGACATTGGTAATAATGAACTAGTTGAAAAATTAAAAGAAATTTCCAAAGAAAATGAAGAAAAATCTAATTAATTAATTAATTAATTAATTTTTTTTTTTTTTTACTAAATTCATATATATATAATAATATGAAGTTTTTATAATAATGAACTTGATTACATATATGTTGTTATTATTTAGTATATTTAATTAATTATAAAATAATAATATTAAATTAATTTAATTAAAATTAAAAAATATATATATAATATAAGAAAATAAAAAAAAAAAAAAAAAAAAAAAAAATAGAAATAGAAACTATCCATTTTTAAAATAATTTTATTATTATTAATATTCAAGTAATTATTAAATATTTTATAATAAATTTATCAATTCTCCTAACAAATAAATATAATAATAAATTAAATTTAAAAAAAAAAAATATTTATCGAAAATATAATTTCACTTATATAACTTCATTTTGAAAATAAATTGTTTTTTTAATAATAATAATAATAATATTAATAAAAAAAAACATTCATCGAAGAAATTTTTAATCAAAATTTTTAAAAATATAAAAAGTTTATAAAAAATATCTTTTTTTTTTTATTTTTTTTTTTTTTTTTATTATTATTATTTTATTTTATTTTCATCATACGTAGAATTATGTGTGATAACATTTTTATTGAATTGGATTATTAATTCAGTTATAATAATAATAATAATAAAAAAAAAAAAAAAAAAAAAAAAAGCATCTAAAAAATAATAAATCATATAAATATTAAATGTTAATAATTAATATAATTTAATCTGTAATGTTTTTTTTTTATGTTAATATATTCATATTTATTATTTTTAGAAAGACATACTATATAAATTTATATATAAAATATAGTTTTCATTTTTTTTAATTTATGAATAAAAAAAAAAAATATTGTATCTCTAAATTAAAACTAGATCATTATTAATGAATTTATTATAATCATAAATTTCTCCTGAAAATTTTTAAAGAAATTTTAATTCTCTTTCTGATGATAAAATTATAATTCGTATCTTAATTTGAATATTATTGAAGATACTAATATATTTTATACTTTACTACTATTCAATATATTAGTATTAAATCGTTTTTTTTTTTTTTTTTTTTTTTTTTTTTTTTTTTTTTTTCTTATTATTATTAAAATAAAATAAGTAAAAACTTATTGTAATAATACAAAATATAAAAATAATTCATACATTTAAAACCATAAAACATAAAATATATATATATATATATATATACATATAATATTAAAAAAAAATAACCAATAACAAAAAAAAATTATAAATATACATAATAATTTACTAAAAAAGATCCATAGTATGAAATAAATTTTTTATGTATCTATAATTGATTAAATATTTTATAATTTTTTTTTTTTTTTTATTTAATTCATAATTGCTTATTTAGTCATAATATATAAAAATTTTTTATATATAAATTCATATTAATTCATATAATAAATATTATAAATATTATAAAGATTTATTGAAATTTTAATGATTATTATAAAGATTTTAGATTTTATTATAATAAAAAAAAAATAGAGGATAGTATATAGTATAGTGATATAAATATTTAAATATTTTTAAAATGTCATTAATTTTCTTTTAATAATAAAAAATTAGAATAAAATATTTTATGTTTTTACGTTTTAATGTATTAATAACTTTTTTTTTTTTAATTATAAATTATATAATATTTTTATTGTTCAAAGCCATTTGTATTTGTATTCCGAGATTGAGATGGTCTTACGTGATGTTCACTTGAGAGTTCTGGATACCTTCTACTGTTAACTTTAATGTTGAAAATGTCTTGTTGCTTAACTGAATTCTTTTCGGTCTTTTTAATACTATTGGTACGATTTTGCGAAATGGAGGATTTCTCAATTTGTTTCAGAATTTCACTGCCTTTACTAAATAGAATTTTATGCCTATTTCTTTGGTCATATAATAACTTGAAAATTTTTATATTGATTTCGGAAATACTTTTGAGTCCACTATGAGTATTTTTAAAAATTAAATCTTCCACATCTTTTTCATTAACTTCAAGAATAATATTATTTTGATTAGCGTATTCGATCAGTAATTCTACCATCCTAATTTGATTATTTGTAATTGCCATTAATAGGGGATATCTATCATAGCAATTTTTTTCATTAATATTCAAAATAATGCCGTTTTTATTGGCGTAATCGATAATTGATTTGACAATATCAATGTTATTTTTAATCGTTGCCAGTAAGAGGGGATAATTCCCATCATTATCGATCTCATTTATTTCCAGTAGAACGTTATTATTTTGTGCATAATTTATAATTAATTGAACCATATCCATTTTATTTTTAACAATCGCCAGTAGAAGCGGTGTGTTCCTCTCATTATCTTTTTCATTTATCGTCAGAATAATATCATTTTTATTAGTATAATCGGTAATTAACTTGAACATTTCAACACTGTTTAACGAAGCAATCCATAGAAGCGGAAAATTTCCATATTCTTTTTCTTTTTCATTTATATTCAATAGAATATTATTTTCATTAGCATAATTTATCATCAATTTTATGATTTCTAAATTATTTAAAAAGGTAACCCAAAGCAGTGGATACCTTCCATATTCATTTTCTTTTTCATTAATATTGAGTGTTATGTTATTTTTATTGGCGTAATCTAGGATGAGATGAACAACTTCAATATCATTTTCGGAGGTCGCCCACAGAAATGGGAAATCCCCATTATTCCTTTTCTCATCGATATTCAGAACGATATCATTTTCATTCGCATAATCCATAATTAATTTAGCTATCTCAATATTTTCATTA
This sequence comes from Neocallimastix lanati (nom. inval.), assembly GCA_016946835.1. NCBI lineage: Eukaryota > Fungi > Neocallimastigomycota > Neocallimastigomycetes > Neocallimastigales > Neocallimastigaceae > Neocallimastix > Neocallimastix lanati (nom. inval.). The sequence continues at coordinate 1,476,178 of JACVTC010000012.1, forward strand.
TCTAAAGCACATAAAAATGGATAGTTGCCATACCTATTTTCTTTTTCATTCATTTTCAAAGCAATACGATGGTCTTTGGCATAGCGTAAAATCAGTTTAACTATTTCAATGTTGTCATTTTCTATTGCTTTGAGTAATGGGTACATTCCGTCACGATCTTTGTCATTTATTTCTAATATTTTGTTGTTTTTATTGGCATATTCAATAATTGATTCTACCACTTCAGTATTGTTTTTCACCGTGGATAGTAGGAGAGAATAGTTTTCATCGAGATCTTTTGCATTGATTTCTAATTCAATATTATTTTCATCCGCATAATTTAAGACTAATTTAACCATTTCAATACTGTCTAGAGAAACGGCAGTTAAAAGACAATTTTGCCCTGAATCATTTTTTTCATTGATTGATAATATAATATTTTTGGAATTGGCATAGCGTATTAGCTGTTGAGATAATTCCATATTATTGATGTAGATAGCAATTAAAAATGGATAATATTGAGTTTTGTTTTTTTCATTGATTTTCAAGGTGATATGATTTGAATTGGCATAATTAATAATTAATTCTACCATATCAATACTACTGTTGTATGCCGCATATATCAGCGGATAATCCCCATCTTCCTTTTTTTCCTCATTAATCTCAATGATAATATTATTTTTAGAGGCATAATCTATGATGAGTTGTGCTATTTCAATATTATTATTATAGACGGAGAAAAGAAATGGATAATTTCCTTCATTATCAGTTTCATTAATTTCTAAAATAATATTTTTTTTAACGGCATAATCAATAATTAGTTGAACAACCTCAATACTGTCATTCTCAATAGCAGACAGTAATGGGAATTTCCCATCCTCATTTTTCCAATTAATATTTAAAACGGTATCACATCCACTAGTATCATTTAAAATTGCTGTCACCTTTTCTATTTCATTACTATTAATGAACTCTAATAGGTCTCTTTCTTTCTCAGCATAATCCATTTCATATAATTTAAATATTACTAATATCTTATTTTAAAAAAAAAATAATAATATTTTATAATAATAATAAAGAAATAAAATTTAAAATAATTGCTAGAGATTAAAAATTAGTAATAAAGTGTTGTAGGTTCATATTTATTATAATAAAAAGTTACAAGAAAAAAAAATCTACTATAAAATATATATATTTTTTTACAAAATAATATAGATAATAAAAAGTTTTATTAAATATTTCATAGTTAAATAAATAAATTAAAAAAAAAAAAAAAATCCTTATAAATGATTCATTTAATTTTTTTTTTTTTTTTTTTTTTAATGTAATAAAATATATAATATATAAATATATATATATAATATAATTTATAAAAATTTTTTTTTATAAAATATTTATTTAAAAAAAAAAAAAAAAAAAAAAAAAACAGTTTCTATTCATGATTTAGAGTTTATACAAATGTTTAAAAATTTAATTTATGCATTTTAATAAAAACTAGATTATTATTATTTTTTTTTTTTTAAATATTTAGATTCTTAACATTATTTAATACTATAATCATTTAAAAAAAAAAAATTTTTTTTTCTTTTTTTTTTTTTTTTTTTTTTTTATAAAATAGTTATTTCATATAAAAAAATTTTCAATTAAAAAAAAAATGAAAAATGAAAAATAAAAATTATCAATAGAAAAAATTATAAAAAAAAAATTATTCTTTTTATATTAGAAAAATGATATATCTAAAGAAGTTTTTATATAAAACAATTATAAAAAAATTTTTTCTTTTTATATTAGAAAAATGATATATCTAAAGAAGTTTCGTATAATAACTATATATTATATTTTATTTATTTATTTATTTATTTATACTGCATTAATTAAAAAGAGCATAAAATAATGTTTAAATGAATAAAATATATATATATATATGTTTTTAATTCTTTTTTTAATTTTTTTTTTTTTAATTTTTTTTTTTTTTTTTTTAAAGAAAAAAAAAATTTTTTAATATTTAATATCAAAAAATTACTTAATATGGTCATAATTACAATTAACTAAAAAAAAAAATTTTTTTTTTTTTTTAGTGAAAATTCTGTAAAATCATTTTTTAATCTATTTAAATTTTAATTATTCTAAATAATTTTTTTTTTTTTTTTTTTTTTTTGGTTTTAATTCAAAATTTACCTTCAATACTTAACTTTTATTAATATAAGTTAAAAATAAATCTATAATATTGAATATTCTTGCCATACTGTAATGTATTAACACATACAAAACTATCTACAATAGTTTGGTTCCACTAACATTAAAGTTTTATTTTATATTATTTATTTTTTTTTTTTTTAAACTTTTTCAAATAATAAAAAGATTAAAAACATTATTAATTTAATATTAATAATATTATTAATAATAAATTAGAAAGAGTGTCTATTCCATTTATCCAGAATTGAAAAAAAAAAAAAAAAAAAGTTTTTTTTTTATTTTTTTGGTCATATACAATAATGTAGATCAAAATGTAATGAATGGATAGACAAACTATAATAATGTAAAATAAATAATGTTATGACAGTTAGAGTTTAGGCAAAAAAAAGGGAAAAACTTTGAATTATATTTTATATAAAATCATTTGAAGCTTAATAATATAAACTTTTGTAATAAATAAATATATGACCTTCCCTTGTCCATCTGATCATATTATCCCAGCCACAACAGACAACGAATACTAGACAAAACTTTATAGCCGGGTTGTATCAGGATGACCACATATAGTGCTCCCATGTCATACCATTTCGTCGTATCGAATTACAGAACCACAAGATTTGGAGATATTGGATACGGCTAGCCATAATCACATACACAATAACATTATTATTACTCTACTACATAAACTTTTTCCCAATTTAGGAAATCTATGATATAAAACAAATATGTGTAGTAACATATTTGTATATTTAATAATAATTATTAAATATTAAATTTATATTTTTTGATAATAATTATTTTATTTTATTTTATTCTATTTCATTTCAATATGTATTATTATAATTATAATAATTATAATACTTTAATCCATATAAAATTTATAGAGTTTTATATATTAGAATATATAATTAATATATTACCTATTTCTTATAAATAGATTAGATTATTTATATTAGAAATAGTGAACTCTCTTGTAAATTCTTAGGAATTAGAATTATTATTTTAATTGTACGAATATTATAATATTATTAATAAATTTTACAGCTAAACAACCATTATTTTAAAAACCCACCGCTTATAAATTATTGCGCATAAAAGTCCCGCATATCATCTGACCTATTACGTGATGTTCACGTGAATACATTAACTAATTAGGATTTACAATACTCAGGAATCACCCCCGCTTCAAGTATGTATACATACAACTGAGAAGTACGATCATAGTGTAGACGAGACGATGGTTTGTTCGATTTAGGGTTAGGCTGTTAAATGGGTTATTTTTAGGGGGGTAAGGTGGGGTGTGGGGCATTTCTCCAAATTGCATTTCGCCAATTTTTTTGAAAGCATATGGCAGTATTAAAAAAATGTGGCATTTTGCCAAATTGAAAATTATTAAATAAATAAATAAATAAAATTAAATATTATTAATATCGAATAAAAACAATTTTAAAAAAAAAATATTTTGAATTAATATTTATTTATTTTATTCATTTATTTATATCAATACTCCTCTTGTCGAAATGAAACTTGGGGAAATGTAACTCTCCCGGTAAGGTGGAATCGAACTCTGGACTATTGACCCCAAGGGTATAAGTATTCACTTATTAAAATATTGTTTTATACTTTTCATAATTTATATATATATATATATTAAAATTTATTTAATATTATTAAAGATGAAAATAACAATAATGGTACTATTCTTCATAATACCTATTGTATTGACTAGTAGATATATTGAAAAATCTTATATGAATGTATATATATATATATATATTAATATCATATCTCTAAATTGAATCATTCCAAATTAATTATTACCTAAGTAAAAGATAAAAAAAAAAAATAATAATAATTGAAATATTTGTATTTTTATTATTATTATTATTATTATTATTATTATTATTATTCTTTTATTTATTAAATTTTAATATATGATTTATGACGATAAAATCTTTTTATTATAAAAAAGAATAATATAAATTTATTTAACAACTTTTTTTTTTTTTTTTTTTTTTAAATAGTCACTTTCTTTATTAGTAGTTTTATTATTATTATTATAAAATTTCATAGTAAATATTATTAATAGATTTTGTTATATTAATAAATTACAAAAAAAAAAAAAAAAAAAAAAAAAAATTTATAATAATATTTTAATAATAGTATTATTATACATTATATATTATATATTATATATAAGATAAAGTTGAAATAATAAAAAAGGAAAAAAAAAATTAAGTTAAAACTATAATATTATATACAAAGATATATATTTTATATTAAAGGTATATTGAATAATTGATTAAAGATGATTTTTATAATTGAAATTATGTGCGTTAAATGATAATCTTTTTTGAAATATCCAATAAATTTTATTACAGAAAAAAGAAAATAAAATTGAAAAAAAAATAAAAATTTAGTAAAAAAAAAAATAAAAAATAAAAAATAAAAAATAAAAAACAAAACAGAAAAAAAAAGATAAAAATAAAAATAAAAATAAAAATAAAATAGAATTATTAAAATTAATAATTTATTTCTTTAAAATAAAATATCTAATCAATGACTATTATATTTCTTCTTCTAAATTCATAGTGTATATTATCCTTCTTCTTATTAAATGTTTTCTTTTTATTTACTTCTGAATTTGAATTTGAATTTATTTTTATGTTTTCATCATTAATTCTACTGCTACCTCCTCTAATTAAGTTTATACTATTTATTTTTCTTTTTCTTTTAGATTTTTCCAAACTACCTTCATTATTTTCCTCAATATCTATTACATGTTCATTTTCTTTTTCTTCTTGAGAATTTGAATTAAATTCAATTTTATTATCTCTAAAATCATCAGGGTTTTCTTTATAATCATTATCAGAATCATTAGCATTTTTATCATTATTGAATTCTTCATAATCTTCAGAAATTTCTTCATCATCACTACCAATATAATTATTATCCAATTCTTCATAAATGTCAGAACTTTCTTTATAATCACTATCAGAATCAGTATCATTTTTATTATTACTGTATTCTTCTTCTTCTTCTTCACTATCAAGATTAATAACTTGATTAACAACCTTATGATTTTTATTTTCTATATTAATAATATCGTTATCATCGACCGTTATAATCCTCCTTTTTCTTTTATTATTAATTTTCTTGCTTTTATTTATTATAATTTCAAAATTTGGTAGATTCGAAACTTTATGCAAAATAAAAATATTTTCATCATTATTACTTTCATTTGTCATATTAAAATTTTCATCATTATTCGCAATATTATTTCTATTAGGACTACTGCTGCTGATGTTATCATTTAAATCTTGAATAGTTTTATCCGAGTCTTCCTCATCTTTTTCAAAATCTAAACCTACATTAATATCTGAAATATCCAAATCACTATAAATTTTATTAAGTAATTTAGTATTATTAATTCTCATAATATCGTAATTTATTCCTGAATTACTATTATCATTCAAACCGAAAGAAGAATCCATATCTGAAATTTCTAAAAAATTATCAATTCTACTTACAAAGTTAGAATTATTATCAGTCACACCATTTTCTTTATCCTTTTTTAAATCAGAATCAGTACCAGTTTTTAATATTCCTAATTTATTACTTATATCATCAATTATACCATGATAAGTTACTTTTTTTTTATTTTTTAAATTAGTTTTTATGTCGGTGTTTGTATTACTTTTATTACTTTCATCATTATTATCTACTTTATCTTCTTCATTGCTATGAATAACAAGATTACTTAATTTTGAAGATCTAACAATATCGAGTTGAAGGGAACTTGTCTCCTCATTTTCACCGGTTTTAACATTATCATCTTTTATACGGTTATTCTCAGCTGTATCAGTATTATCATGATTCACATTACTTTTTGACTTTTCAATAGTAAAATTCTTACTTTCTATTTGTTCAGTATTAATTTTATTGATAATTCCATTTTCCATTATATTATCAGTATTAGATTTGAGAGTAACATTATCTTCTTTTTTATTTTTAATATTATTTTGAATATTTTTATTATTATTATTATTATCAGTTTTCGTTATTTTTTCTTCATTTATTTTTTTAATATTATCTTTATTATCTGTACTATCACTATCATTTTTAACATCTACATTTTTATTTTTATCCAAACTATTTTTATTAAGATTATCAATTTCCATTTCAGAATTACTAGATTCATTAGGATAATATTTTGGTAAATTGTACTTATATTTACGATTTTTATTATATTTATTTTTCAAATTTATTTTTTCAATTAATTCATTATAAAGTTTATAATTGAATGATTGATCATTCTTATCATTATTACTATCTTTATTACTATTAAGTGTATCTGATATATTTACAGCCTTATCATTATTATCTTTTTTAGTATTTTTATTTAAATTATTTTCTAATGTGTTATTATTATTACAATTTTTATTTTCATTATCTTTTTCATTTTTATCATCTTTTAAACTTTCATTCTCAGCTTCTGTAGCACTTTCGGTTTCTTCTATATCATCATTTTCATACGTTTCTTCACTTTTATCACTATCATTCGTGCTGTCAGATTCAATTTCATCTTCTATATCATCTTCTATATCATCTTTTATATCAATTTCTATATCATCTTTTATATCATTATCTACCTTTTTTTCTTTAGTTTTATTTAATTTTTTAAATTGTTTTTCAACTATTATTCTTTTTTCTTTTTGTATTAAATTTTTTACTTCTTTTTCAATTATTTGCCTAAAAAAATTTTTTTTTAAACATCTTCTAACTTCATTTTTAATTTGTAAAATGATTTCATCTTGAACAATTTCTGTTAATATCTCCTGAACTATGTCTTTGATTTCTTTTTCCACATCAATATTGTTTACTTTTGTTTTTTTATTTTGAAAGTCATCTTCATTAAATTCTTCCTTTCTTTTTAAAATTTTCTTTTCCATAAGAAATTTTATATATAAAAATAATAAATTTGTATCAATAGTTTCTTTGTATAAAATGTATAAAAAACCTTTTCATTATTTTATTTTTAATATAAAAAAAATAATAATAACAACAGTAATAATAGTTATTAATAATCAATAATTAAAATTTGAACAAAAACTTTTATCCAAAAAAAACAAAAAAAAAAAAAAAAAAAAACAAAAAATCGAATAATTGAATTTATTAATTAAATTTTAATTAAATATTATTTATTAAACGAATAGTAAAAATTTATAATAAAATATGATATTATAAATATTTATTATTTTAACATATAATATTAAAATTTTATTTATTAAATAATCGATAAAACTTTTAAAATGTATTACATAATATTGAAAATTTTATAAAACTATTAGTAAAAATTATAATTATTATTATAAAATAAAATTAGATTTTTTTGAATTTGATTTAATACTGAGCCTTCATATTTTATTATAAAATGTTTATACTATGTATTTTTTTTTTTTTTTTTTTTTTTTTTTTTTGGACTGGAACTAAACGAGAAGGAGTCTTTCCCTTAAAAGTATTAAACTCTCATTAAATTCTTTGCTATACCATATTGACGTCGAGGAGGACCTCTCTCTTAGCAAGTCTGATATGAAAGACATTCTCTATATACCACTTTATACGATGGTCTTATTTATAGTAATCTCTTGAACCATCATCGAGGGGAGAAATAGTTTTACTAATCCTCTCACAGAGAGTGCTCTCTAGAGAACTAGAGGAATAAGTTGATCTTTCAAAAAGTCCTTGTATACCAGATTTGCATATTATATTTCCCAAGAGTCCAGCAATAAATTTTGGATCTTAATCAGGTTTTAATGTTATTAGCTTGGAAACAACTTTAATTAAAAATTCATTTTCATTTTACCATAATTTAAATAATTGTTAAAATTTTCTATTATTTTGTTTTTGCTTAAAATTAAATTATCCTCGAGTGCATTATCGTTATTTCTGATACAACATTGTATACTAAAGATACCATCGCATAAGCCGGGTATAGGAGTGTTTCTAATAATTATATTGTCTAGCAACGGGAATTCCTACTATGGCGAGAGAGTACCAACTTCATTTATAGGGAAAAACACCCTGGGAGGATAAAAATTGGCCCATATATATTCAAGAGGTAGTCGGAGTCGATCTAAAAACCCTATGTATGTTCGTCCTAAGGACTAATCACCAGGATAAAAACTGAAAATACTATAAAGTCTATTATAATTAAAATTAAGCTCTTACATTTTGAGTTACTGAATTCAGTATATTTTATAAAAAAAGAGCTCATTTTAAAATATGATTTGATAAAAATCTGTTTAATCATTCAGTTAACAGAGAAAATAACTACTTTTTTATAAATCACTTTAAATCATCTTTAAATTTAATAATAATTTATTTTGGAAAAAAACAAAGTAACAACAATTAAACGACAATGGAAAAATTTAATACATATTATTAAAAAATATATATATATATATATATATATATATATTAAAAATTTAAAATAAAAAAGCTGAATAAAAAAAAATATTAAAAATTTAATATAAAAATACTAAATAAAAAAAAAAAAAAACCATAGGAAATAATTGTAAGGAAGCTTTAATGAAAAAAATTTATTCCATTCTTAAATAATTTTCCGTTAAACGAAATACTAACGAAATACTAATAATCAAAGGCAATAAATTGATAAATTATTTGAAATGAAGTTAATCCTTAAAATCTTATTAAAATCTTTTAATATTTAAAATCCATTCATAATCAAAATCCTTTTTTTTTTTTTTTTTTTTTTTTTAATTATTGTTTCTAAATAATATTAATTAATATTTCGACTCATGTGTTTATATAATCTTAAGAAGTTTCAAAATAAATATATATATGTATTCTATTAAAATCATATATTTTATAATTTAGTGAATAAATTGAAAGTATATATTTTTTGTTTATTATTATGTTTTATTTATTTATTTATTTATTATTTTTTTTTTTATTTATTTTTTATAAGATCTAATTCATTTAAAACTTATTGAATTGTTTATAATTTATTCAATATACTTATCAATTAAAAGAATTATATAAATATATATATTTTGATATAATAAAAAAATATTCATAAATATTATATATATGTATATTTAATATTTTAAAGGTACTAAAAATTTTTATCATTTCTATTTATATAAAAATTAAGATTATTATGCAATGGAGATATACATAATTTAAGGCTACTTAATTATATTAAGAGGTAATAATTAAAAGTTTATTTAATATAATAATAAATTTTTTTTTTTTTTTGTTGTGTGACATCCACATTTCATTTTTGATTATTAATAAATAATAAATAATAAATAATAAATAATAAATAATAAATAATAAATAATAAATAATAAATAATAAATAATAAATAATAAATAATAAATAATAAATAATAAATAATAAATAATAAATAATAAATAATAAATAATAAATAATAAATAATAAATAATAAATAATAAATAATAAATAATAAATAATAAATAATAAATAATAAATAATAAATAATAAATAATAAATAATAAATAATAATAATAAATAATAAATAATATATAATAATAAATAATAAATAATAAATAATAAATAATAAATAATAAATAAATAATAAATAATAAATAATAATAAAAAGAGTATTTAAAAATAAATAGTATTTGATAAATAGTATTTGATAAATAGTATAAGATAATAAATACTATTTATTAGTATTTTTTAGTATTTAATAGTATTAGATAACAGTATTTAATAATAAAATAGTATTTCTTAACTATAATATGATAAGTTTTATTATAAAAATGTTCATTAATTAATAGAATTTCATTACATCATTTATTAAGTACTTAATAAATGATGCTTTTTAAGAGAGAGGATAAGAAAAGAAGAATTTATTGGAATAGTTTTCAATAGAAAATTAACCTAAAATTTTTTAACTATTAAATTTCATACAAATTAAGAGAATCATTAAGAAATTTATTATTATTGGGAAATAATAAATAAATTTTTTATAATAAAAATAAAAATAATAATAATAATAATAATAATATTATTATTATTATTATTATTATTATTATTATTTACAAACTTTATTTATTATTTTTTTTTTTATTTTATTTTTATTTATTTATTTATTTTTTTTTTTTCACAATTATCTTTTAAAAAAAATGAATATATAAAATCTGAAGTGATAATTATAATAACTATAATAATAGAATTGAGTTAAAATATTATCAATGGTATGATTTAACAATTAGATTTCGGAATTTATTTGTTTTATAATTAAGGTTTTTTTTCTTCTTCTTCACACATTACTATTCCATACCAGAATTCATTTTATATTAATTTAATTTTAAGAATATAAAAGATATATATAAGAGATTATTTAATAAAAAGGAAAAGCAAAACAGCAACAATATTCAAATTTCAATAATATGAGTTTATAATCATTTTTTCTAAATATAAATATTATATATTTTAATAATAAATTCTATTAGATGATATATCATATATTCAATTATTAGTAAAATATATTTATATTTAATTTTATATAATATACATATTTACAATTACCTCAAAAACAAAAAAAAAAATAAAAATAAAACTGTTAAATAATTTATAAACCAATAAGTATTTTTTATTTATTTATTTGCAATAAATAAAAAAAATATATAATAAAAATATAATAAAGATTTAATGTACTTATTCAAATAACCAATTAAAAATAAATGACTTTTGGAATAAATAATTTAATCTTTTTTGAAAGCAATAAAGAAAGCAATAAAGAAGTAAAAAATAAAACAATATAGAAGTAAAAATAAAAAATCTTTATCACTTTTATACCACTTATTTAAACTTTATTTTTTTTAAAAAAAAAAAAAGGGATAAGAAAGATTTTTTTAAAAATTAATAATAAATTTTTCAAAATAATAATAATAATAATAATAAAAGAAAGAAAGAAAAAAAAAAAAAAAAAAAAGAAAGAAAGAAAGAAAATTGAAAATTAAAGTATAAAATAATACTATCGTATATCAATAGATTTATAATCATAAATTAATATAATTTAATTATAAAAATAATAAAATTAATTTAGAATAAAGATAAAAATAAGTTATTAAAGGTAAGTTATTATTACTATTATTATTATTACTGTTATTAATCTTATTTAATTTATTTTTTTTAGAATTATTTATTATTGTTATTTATTTTAAATGATATTTTTGTTTTTAATATATTATATATAATACTTTTTATTTAATTAATAATAATAATAATAATAATAATATATATTAGATATTTTTATATACAAAATTTTATTTTTTAACCAAAAATGAATTTAGATGACTTAGCTGAAAGAAAAGATCAACAAGCACGTATAATTATGACTTTTATAGTCATGAGTGATTTTCTTTATGGATGGTATCTTATCAAATCCTTTAATAAATATTTGAAAACCAAGGATTGGCGTTTTTTTTTCCCATTGGTAGCTGCACTTTCAGCATTTATGAATAATATTAATGATATCATCTATTTCCTTTTTTATGAATTCTCGGATAATAACTGCGAATTTTTTTTGAAAATGTTTAAATACACAGCATTATTCAACTGGACACCGATATCTTGGTTACAAACTTTCAGATTAATTTCATTTACTAAAATTTTTTATAATAAAAAATTTTATTATATGATTTCAGCTATAAATATTTTTCTTAGTGGTGCCTATTCTATCAGCTATTATTTCAATCTTTTTAATTTTGAAAGCCTTAATCTTAAGGAAGATACCGATCGTTTTATGTTTTGTTCTGTTAAACAAAAAGAAGGCCATGATTATACAAATTATGTTATGCTCTCTGATGTTTGTGATTCAGCATTTTCCCTTGGTGTATTAGTTTTTACTGCCTATATGGCATTAGATAGTGTTCAACATTTAAAATTTCATCATGCCAAAATAAAGCGTATGGTTGAAGAGGGATTAATTCAATTAATTATTCTTACTATATCGAAAATAGTTTGTTATTCAGTGATGTATTATCTTATGAAGAAAAATTTAATGATTGTAGATATTGTATGGGATATTTTATCTGTTATTGTCATTATATGTGCCTATCGTTTAGTTAATGTGAGATATAAAGGAATAACTTGTAAGTTAATTTATTATAACTAATTATATATTTATTTTTATATATTATATATATTATTATAGATAATTTATATATATTATATATATAATACATATATATATGTATATATTTTAATTATTACTATTATATACTAATTTTTGTATTATATATATTTTTTTTTCTTTTTCTTTTTTTTTTTTTTTTTATTCGTTCCTTTTTTTCTTTTACATAAACTTATATATATATATTAATATATATATATATGCAGTTGTTGATAGCGATGACGATTTAGATCAGTTTTAAATTTAACTTAATACCTAATTAATTAATCAATTATTAAAAAATTGAATTATTAAATTATTTGTTAAAGCAAAAAAAAAAATAAATAAAAATAAAAATAAAAATAAAAATAAAAATGAAAAATAAAAGCTATCAAATTAATAATCATTAAAATTGAATAAAATAGAAAAAAAGAAAATCCATCAAATGAATAGACATGATAGACATGAAAACAGACAAATACTATTAATATTTTGATATAAAAAAAAGAAAAAAAAAAAAATACATAATAAATTAAATATTAATCATATTCAAATTTTATTTTTTTTAAAACACATTACATTATACCTTTTAATTTATGAATATTTATTTATATAGTATATTTTATATAGTTTATATTTTTATATTTATTTTAGTTTTTTTTTTTTTTTTTTTTTTTTTTATAGATAAAATAATATTGATATTTTATTATAAATATATTTATAATTTATAAATATATAGATAATAAAATATTAATACTAATATTATGTTATCATATATATATATATATTTCTTTTTTTGTTTATTATTACTTTTTTTTTTTTTTTATGCATATCTATATTTTATTTATTTAATTATAAAAATAATAATAATAATAAATACAATGTTTAGTTATGTTAATTATTAAATGATTTTTTAAGTATTTTTTTTTTTTTTATTTTTATTTTATTTTTTATTTTTTTGTTTTGGATAATAATAATAAAAGATGATTATAATAATAGTAATAGAAGAAATAATTTTAATAATAATAATAATAATAGTAGACTTTAATAATAATATTAATAATATAAGAAGTGATTTTAATAATAATAAAATAAGAGGTGAATTTAGTAATAATAATTAAAGATGGTTTTAATAATACTAAAAATGATAATAATAATAATAATAAATAAATAATCATAAAAGAAAAAGAAAAATAGTAATATTATAAGAAATGATTTTAATAATAATTATATAAAAAGATGGTTTTAATAATAAAAAAAATAAAAGATAGTCTTAATAGAAAGAAAAATAATATATATAAAAAGTGATGTTATTAATAATATTTAATAATTTAATAATTTAAATAATAATAATCATAAATTTAATATTATTTAATAAATAATAACTAATTTAAATCGAAAAATATGTTTAAAAATAATAGTATTATTGGTTTTATTAATAATTAATAATATTTTTATAGAATTTGTTTAAAAATAAGAAAAAAAAAATATTTAAAAATTTATTACGGTATTGCCCATATCATAGTTCATAGCACTATTGTTATTTAAATATTTAAATATATATTTATGGTTTTAAGCAACTAATTACTATAAAAATTTTTTTATTTTACTATTGATAAACTAAATTACATATTCCTTTGTTCATTACGATAGTCTTTCAGCATTTATTTTAACTACTATTATTATGACTTTAAGTTGGTTTAGTTGACTTTGAAAACTTTTTTTTTCGATCATTTATTATATTCACCTATATTTCTGGTTAAAATTTTAATACACTGGTTTCAATCAGTGGTTTCTTTAATTTTTTTTAGCTTTTTATCTGTTTTTTTAAGTAATTAATTATAATTAAATTTTTTTAATTTTTTTTTTTAATTATTTTATAATTTCAATAATTAACTTTAAAATAAAAATCAAATCACTATATAACAGAATACAATGATAATATATTATAATCATATATTAATATTCTATAGCTATAATATATTAATTTATTAATAAAATATATTCTAATATAATATTAGTTTGTAAAAATTATATTAAGCATTTAAAATATCATATATTGCATTATAATAATAATATATTTATGATTAATAATTTATAAAAAAAAGAAATAATAAAAATATAAAAATAAAATAGAAAAAAATAAAAATCGTTAAAAAAGCATGAAAGATAATATGCATTTTTGTTGCAAAAAAAAAAAAAAGATATAAAATATAAATTATATTATAATAATTACAATAATCTTTTTCATTATAATTATTATTAGTTCAAGTGTTTTATAATTAGTAATCATTAACACTATTAATTAATATTATCAATTATAAATATTATTTATTATTTATTATATATTATTTAATAATTATTTTTTTTTATTTTTTATTTTTTGAATGATCATTAATCAAAATAAATTAATTAATATATAAATCAATATAAATTAATATAAACATAAATAAATTTAACTGTTTATTATTAATATAATGTAATATGATAGAATTAATATTATTAATATAAATAACTTAAAATATAACTTGAATTGTTTATGTAACTAATGCTAAATTAAATGTAATGTAATGTAGATGTAATAACCTTTTTTAATAATAAAAATTTAATTTTTGTACTACATAATGTATTTATAGATTGAATAATTAATAATAAAATTTTTAAAACCTTTTTTTGATTAATTAATTTATATATAATGCAATATATTGAAAAACTATTGCCTTAATATATTAATTAATTTAACAATACAAAATTATTAATTATAAATTTTTTTCCAAATTTTATAATTAAAATGGGAAAAGTCAATTACGATTATAAAAATATATAAACAGAACAATAAATAATTATACTTGTATATATATTATATATCTTTAAATAATATATAATTGGATCTAATTCATAAATAATAATAAATAATAAATAATAAATAATAAATAATAAATAATAAATAATAAATAATAAATAATAAATAATAAATAATAAATAATAAATAATAAATAATAAATAATAAATAATAAATAATAAATAATAAATAATAAATAATAAATAATAAATAATAAATAATAAATAATAAATAATAAATAATAAATAATAAATAATAAATAATAAAGACAGTATTATTAATAATTGAATGAATATTAAATAATAAATATTAAATAATAAATAAATAAAAAAATAATAAATAAATAAATAAATAATAAATAAATAAATAAATAATAAATAAATAATAAAATAATGAAATAAATTTTACTATTTACTATTTAATATTAATTTATATTATTTAAATAATAATAATTATAATTAGTTATTTAATATTAAATATTTATTATTATATAATTATCATTATTATTCATTGATTCATTGTTTGATTATTATTATTCATTATTTGATTATAATTATTTATGATTTAATTATAATTATTTTAATAAAAACGAAAAAAAGAAAAAAAAAAATTTTTTTTTCTTCTTTTTTACTTTTATCTTCGTTATTTAATATTTATTTAAGAGTTCGATTAAATTTTTTTTTTTCTTTTAAAGTAATTTATATTTTTAATTTATTATTTTAAGACAATTATTTATATAAATTATTTATTTTCTATTTTGAATTGCTATTTTTTTTTTTGTTAAAAAGAAAAAACATAAAAATAGAAAATAAAATTGTATATTTATCTATTTTCTATATAATATAAAAATTTAATTTTCACCCTTCCTTTTACAAAAAAAGATTTTATATATAATAAAATCAGTGAAAATTTTATTAGGATTGGGTGAGAATTAAAGTAAAGGATCTATTAAAGAAAAAAACAAAAGAAAAGGAAATTATTAGAAATAATTTAACCCTTCTTTAAACAAAAAAAAAAAAAAAAATATATATATATATATATATAACTGTTATGAGTATAGTATAAATTAAAAAAAGAAAAAATAATAATAAATTTTAAGAAAAAAACTATTATCAATTATAGTCTTTTTATTTTTTATTATTTTTCTTCTTTTTTTTTTTAAAATAATAAAATATAGAAAGAAAGAACTTAATTTTATATTTTTATAGACAAATTCTAGATATAACAGCTTTTTAGCCAAAAAGTAAATAATAAAACAATAAATAATTAAATAGATATTCTTTTAAAAAGAAAAATATTAGAGAAAAACGAATAATAATTAAAAATATATATATAACTTAAAAAAGTAAAATATTTTAAATCCTTTTTTTTATTTTATATTTTCCTTTTAAACCTTTCTTTATACAAAGGAATTTGAAAATAAAAGAAAAAAAAAGGTATTAAAATAATATACTATAAGAATAAAATAATTAAAAGAAAAAAAAAGGTAAATTTTAAAATATTTATTTAAAATAATTAACATATAAAATGAATAAAAATATATAACATTTTTAAATATTGACTATTAAATATTATATATTCTTATGTATATATGAACTATTTAAATATTTTTACCTTCTTTATAAATAATGGATTATATATATTTATAATCTTAATTAGATTCCCTTTATTTATATTTATATAAAAGTGAATTTCAAATATACTTTTTATATTTATTTATTTATAAGAAAATTATTTTCAAGATTATCCATTCAATATATTATTCAATATTATTCAATAGTAAATAATAAAAATATCATACGACGCCTTTTTAAAATTGATAAATAAATTTAATATAAAATAGAATTTTTATAAATTCAAAGAAAAAAAAAAAATAGGATATTCTATTTATGAAATTATAACAAAATAGTGTTCAACTTATTCAATAGTATATTGTAGTTTTATTTACTATAATAATATCACCAAAAAAAAAAAAAAAAAAATAAAATAAAATAAATACTATCGAAAGTATATTTATATTGATTTATTATATATATTATAATTAATAGTATTAATTTATGCTATTTATTTCTATATATATATAAATTTTATAGATATTTTATTTTTTATTTATCTTTTATATTATAATTTAAGGTATTTATCAATTTAATTGATATATATTAATTATATATAATAAGATAAAAAAAGAATAATAATCCCTATATTTTATTGTGAATAGTTTAAAAAATATTTATATATATCATTTAATATATTATATAAAAAAAGTTGATTTTAATAATATTTTATTTTATATATCCAATATAAAAAAATAGTTATTTTTTGTATTAAATTTTATATAAAAGAAATATTATACGCTAAAAAAAAAAAAAAAAAAAAAAAAAAAAAAAAAAAAAATAGTGTTAATATATTATAATTTTATAATTGTTATTTTATATTATTATAATATTTATTTTTTTTTTTTTATTTATTAAAAAATTTATACTATTCATTATAACAAAAAATAAAAATATTATTCCCAAACTTTATAAGAAATAATAATATATATAAATGCCGAATCATAATTTGATTTATCAAGATGTTCTTCTTGTAGAATGTCTTGAAGCTATTCGTACTTTACCAGCTCATTTATATACTCAACAAATATCACAAGTAGTAGCAAAAATAGAAGATCATCTTTCTCTTGCTATTCCAGTTACTACATTTAATCGTTTTGCTAAAAAGTATTATTCACCATTCAATAGAAAGAAGTTTAATAAAATATCAAGAGTTGTCAATGTCACTACACAAGAATACCCAAAACCAAAATTCAAGGTTCATCGCCCATGTCGTCCACAGGATATTCAACCAGATGTTTTAAGATATATTTGTAAAATTATACATGGTAAACGTAGAGATAATAATAGAGATTTACTTAATTTCGGTTTAACCTGTAAAAATTGGTGTAAAGCTGCCTTAAAAGAACTTTACTATTCGCCAAACTTTGATTCTATTGAAAAACTTTCAAATTTGAGTGTAAGTATTTCTTATATTGATGTTAAACCAAGATACGTTAATTATATTCAAGAACTTCACCTTCCAAGAGTTCCAGAATCAAAGAATACTATTCTTTACAGAAAACATGTAGAATCTATTGCTGCTGGTGGTAATATTGTATGTCTTACTGCCCCAAGTATCAAAATTGATTTCTTAAATAGAATTCTTTTCTACTGTCCAAATATTGAACGTTTAAGTATTGATTCTGTTGTATTATTAGATGAAGAGTCAGATAATGCTGTTGAAATTCAAATGCTTGCTCAACAATGTGAATGTCTTATGGATGTTCGTTTTGAATTTGTAGAAAGTCCAAAATTCATTTATGAAGATTCTACTGATGGTGGTACAGATATTTCTCAATTACAAAATGAAGAATATTCATTCCAAATGGCTGGTCATGAGGGTAATTTTTATAATACTAATAATAATGAAAATTATATTATAAGTAATAATAATATAAGTGATTTGAGTAGTATGAATTTAAATAAATTAAATAATATGAATAATACGGATAATATGGTAATGATAAGAGGTAATATGAGTAATATGAATAATAAGGTGATAAGCGGTAAAATGATTAATATAAATTTAAGTAATAAGGATGATAATAATAATAATAATAATTATAATAATAATAATGGTTTAAGTAATAAAAGTAATTATAATTCAGATAAAAACAGGAATGATGATAAAAATAAAAGTAGTTTAAAGAAATGGAGCAGTGTCGATAATAATTTAAATAATCAAAATAAAACAAAATATAATATTAAAAGATTGAGTAGTAGTGCGTTATATTCATTATCTAATAATAATACTAATCCTTCTTCTAATATTAAAAAACCATCTCTTTTACCCGTACCAAAACTTATGATTTCTACCTCTCCTAAATCCTCTTCAAATCTTTCAATATCTACCACTCTTTCACCAATTTCTGTAAATCCACCTTCCATGGAATATCCTAATAATCAAAATAATAATACTAATAATAATACCTCTAATACCAATTTCAATTATAATGATAATGAAAACAATGACAATAACGACAATGACATTAATCATAATAAACAATATAATATTAATTCCAATAAAAACAATAAAACTAATAATATCGATACAAAAATAAATAATACCAATACCAATACCAATACCAATAAATTTAATTCAAATATTAACAAATTTAATTCCACTATTAATAAATTTAATTCATATTCATCATCTTCAAATATTTCATATAAAAAAGGATCTTCGATTCCAATACCAATTGGTTCATCAGGATCATCTGTTATGTCATCTTCTCCACCATCTAAAAGTTTCGGTGGTTCTTCTCGTTTTGGTGGAGTAGGTAACAAAAAATCTTTTGATAATGGTAATGTATTTATGGATAGACCAGCATCTGCTCTTTCTCTTTCCAACTACCAAAGTCCAACTCATACAAGTAGTGGATCCTTTGAATTCCCAAGTGGTGGTGTTGGTAATATTGCTGCCTTCTTCGATAGACCATCCTCTGCTCTTTCTAATGCTAGTAATACCACTAATAATTCTACCTCTGACTTGAAACACATTGTACAAATGGAAGATGTTGTATTAAATGGTTTAGGTAGAAAATTGGAGGTCTTAGTTAAGCGTCATTTATCTTTATCTGCTATTAATGGTTTAGTTAAACATTGTCCACAACTTAAGAAGATTCGTTTAATCGATCCTATGGATTGTTTACCTTCTCTTCCAAAGTTTGAAAACTTACAAACTCTTGATATTACCACTTCTAGAAAGAGTCACATTAAACAATTCAGTCATATATTTAATTCACGTACTTTCACTCGTTTAGAACATATTAAGATTGAATATGAACCACCAAATAATCGTCCAATTCAAAGATTGGATCAACTCTTATTCCACTTCTCAATGAGTGCCATTCTTTCACATTGTCCACGTTTAAAGTCCCTTATCCATCCAATATATCCAACAACTCAGGATGAATTTTTAAATCTTTTAAAGACTATGCGTTCACTTCCAGATCTTAGGGCTCTTTCTCTTCGTAACTTTGTTAATGATCGTCTTCTTACCACTGTTTCTCAAAAATTCCCTAATTTGGAAGCACTTGATATTTCGAATACTTGCTATGTTAGTGGTTATGGTATTGTAGATGTTGTTGTTAACTGTGTAAAGTTAAGATACTTTGGTATTCACGGTATTCCAATTTGTGCTGATGATATTAAAGAAATTCAAAGAAGACTTCCAAAATGTCATATCTTTTCACAATTTGATCCAAAGTGGATTTGGAGTGAAAGAATGTATTACCTTTGGGATACAGTTATTTATAAGGATGATGAATGGAAAAAGAATGAAAACTATGAAGAAGAAGAAGAAGAAGAAGAAGAATCTGTTGAAGTTACTCAAGAAAATGAGAATGAAAATGAAATTGAAGAAGTTAATACTACATCTGAAATTTCTGAATCTGTTCAAGAATCTGAAATAACTCAAGAAGCTCAAGAACAAGAATCAGAACAAGAATCAGAAAATGGTAATCATTCAAATGTTACCTCTCCTACTACCCCAACCATTTCAATTAACCCAGATAATGAAAAATTTAATTTTGAAGGTATCAAAATGAATAATGAAGCTGATGTTCCAACTCCAATTGCTTCTGAAGATGAAGAAGATCATGTAGAAAGTACTCCAACTTTAAATCATGAAGCAATTCATAAACCAAATCTACCAAAAGATGAATTAACTTCTGAAGAAGTAGAAGAAGAATATCAACCATCAACAGAACCAATCCAAGAAAAACAACATCCAGAAGAAGAAGAGGAAGAAGATGAACAAATTCAAATGCCAAGTCCAAATTTTGAAGAAAAAATTCCAAGTCCAAAATTTAAAGAAGAAAAAAAATCGTCAAGTCCTCTTATGAATGAATTTGATGAAGATAATGAAGAATTAACTATAAGAGGAACTTCTGGTAAGAATAATCAAACTACTTTCGTTGAAGATAATAATAGTATTGATGAAGATTATATAAATGATGACTATAGTCGTACCTTTAATCAACAAGAAGAAATTATTCAAGATTCCTCTGCTGTTGATACCACAACCAATTTAATTAAT